>VXAU01005073.1:368509-422423 GCA_013399695.1 Formicarius rufipectus | reverse complement strand
CAAAACAAACAAACACCCTAAAAGCCTTGGGGAAACAATAAATAAAATAAAATAAAATAAAATAAAATAAAATAAAATAAAATAAAATAAAATTTAAAAAAATCTAGATCTTAGTACAACATCCAGAAAGGTGGCATCTGGTATGTGGTTTGTGAGTAAATGGTGGTCATATTCCAAAATGGAAGATTTCCCTGAGACCACTGTCAGCCTCATGCAAAATACCTTTTTGACTCAATTGTCCCTGCTTATCCCCATCACCGTGGTGCAGATGAGGAAGGAGCTGTTCCCAAAACAGGCAAGAAATTTGCTGGAAATAGATTTTAGATCAACACATTTGATTACAAGGAGAAATCAAGCTGAGTTCGCGCACTTTGTGCAACACAGGTCTATGTTCTCTGCAAGAGGCATGGTTAAAATCAGCAAACAATCATGCTCTGTAGCAGCTGAGGCATCCAGATGGTCTCAGTTTATCCCTCATTAAAACACACTTCAGTGTTCCAATCTTTAGATAAAGATAGGCTTGAATAGCTGTGGCAAGACCCATATCCTAAAAGAAAGGTCACAGTCCTTAAAACAATCACAGAAAATACATCTCAAAGCAGCCCAGTGCCTTGGTTGTGCACCGGTGTCATAGAGTCATGAACTGCAGAATGGTTTGGTTTTGGGGCACCTCAAAGCTCATCCAGTTCCAACCCTTGCCATGGGCAGGGACACCTTCCACTGGACCAGGTTGCTCCAAGCCCCATCCAGCCTGACCTTGGACACTTCCAGGGATGGGGTAGCCACAGCTTCTCTGGGCAGCCTGGGCCAGGGCCTGCCCACCCTCTCAGGGAAGAATTTCTTCCTAATTTCTAACTTAAATCTACCCTTCTTCATCTTAAGGCCATTTCCCCACGTCCTGTCCCTCCAGGCCCTTGTCCCAAGTCCCTCTCCAGTTCTCTTAGAGCCCCTTTAGACACTGGAAGGGGCTCTGAGGTATCCCCAGAGTCTTGTCTATGCTGGGCTGAACAGCCCTCAGCTTGTCTTCATAGGAGTGGTGCTCCAGCCTTCCAGTGCCCATAGTGAAAGGAGGCATCTTGCCAGCTGGGAAGCGAGACAGGTCAGCAGAGGAGTGCAAAAGCTGCTCCTTCCAGCACAGGGTGTGTGCAAGAGTCTCTTGCCTGTCTGGCATTGGTGTGAGTGGGTATCAAATTGAACTTACTGACTTGGGGCATTTCTGCAGCTCTTTGGACTTCCTGGTGCCAATGCCAGCCTTGGAATTGAGATTCCTGCAGTGAATCCTTGCACGTGCAAGCAGCACTGCAGCAGGAGTGTGCTTTGCCTAGGCAGGAGAGGGCTTGTGAATGACCTTGTGCCTTTTCCTTCTGCCCTTAGCTGAAGGAGGCAGCAGAATAAAAGCAGCTGGAAGCACCTGATCCATGTGCCAGATGGGCACAGAGTGCCATGATACTCATCTCTAGCTTCCCATCTTTCTTCATTTGCTGGGGAATTAATGAGGACCCCAATTGTGCTGAAATTTGAGTATCTGCTGAAGGGCTTTGCTGGACAGGAGTCTGTGTCTCCTGCAGCTAATTATGTCAGTCATTAATCTATTATCTATTGATGATGAGCAAGAGAGTCACTGAGGATGATTCAGAACCTTCATGGCAATTCTTAAAGCATTTATTTCCTGTAATTTCATGATTCCTTATTAATGTGCTGCAACCATGCTGAATCCTTACAGGGAGAAACAGTTGAGGTATTCTTAGAGAAAATTCCTGTTTCTTACTCGTTCTCTGGGGTTTTTTCCCCCATATATGCAGATAGCTAATGTAGTTTAAGAGATGCAGAGTAGAAAGATTAATCTCTCTTCCCCCTTGCAGCTCCTAAAGAAAGTTACAGCTTTATAGCTTGAAAGGAGAACATTTTATTTTTAAGTTGCTATTAATAGCACAGAAAATTAAAAGCTCATCATGGTTAGGATGAGATCCCGATTGAACTTGACAGGGAAGAAGATATTTAATGAAAGTACCAGGCATGGTGATGGCTTTAAAATAAATCTGTGTGTTAATAGCTAAATTATGAGACGATAATCTGATGGTCTATTTAAAATGCGTTTGTAGGAGGATTTTTGGGATGACCCCCAGAGTTGTTTCCATGTCTTGTCCTACTGCTTATATTTTTTGGCTAATTGTATGATTTTAAGGTTGGGCAACAACATTCTACATAGCTGTGATGGCTTTTTATCCATCAATTGATGTCTGCTGCTGTTTTATCAGCTTATTTTTCTGAGCCACCAGCTAGGATAATGTGCTTGAGGGAAAATTATACCCTACATCAGTGGTTTTGTTACAGCATGTTGTACATTATTGGTAATTTGAATGCACCCAGATAAAAATAGAAAGGTTAAGTAGTTTTCCAAATGTTGCTTCTGTGAAACAGAAAGAGAGTAGTGCCTGTACCGTAGACAGTTTTGAGGGAACAGTGGGGTTTTTATTTTCCCTTTCACAACCACTTGCTCAAATTGATGCTTTCCTTAAAGCTGAACATAAAGAACAGTTTGCTTTGGACATTTGTCTTCCCAAATTCTTTCTTATTCTTCCTGATTAATTTTTAGGCTTAACGAGGCAGTTTTGAGCAGCAGTGTGCCAGTTCTGGCCACGTATGCCCATCCCCAAAGCGCCTTCCCGTGGGCTGGGTGGTGTGGGCTGGTGCCAGGGAGAAGGACCTGAGATCCCACAGTGCCCAGTGCCCTCTGCAACGTGCCCTCAGTCTGTCAGCTCTGGTGCATGGCAGCCACTCTTCTCCTTTGTTCTCCTTGCGGGTTGATAGGTATTTCTGGTCATCCTCAGGTGCTTTTGGCAGGTGGGGGCATGGCCATGGTTGTGGTGAGATGTTCATGCTAGGTCTGTCCATGATTTCTGTGAAACTATGTTGTATCTATTCCAAAACAACTTCTTAATTCTCTCTGCATGAGAATAATCTGTGCATGGAGCACTGAGCAAAAAACTTGCTATTTTGATAGGGTTGACTGATAGATATTTTAAATCCTTTGTGAGTGTCCTATTTAAAATCACTGCAGAACATTGCTGTGTGTCTTTGAGTTAATGCCCCCTGAGATTTAAAACCTCCTTTTTGGCTGCTCTCTTTCTTAAGAGTGACCTTGTCTGCCAGTTGGAATTGCACACCAGAGTCCTGGGGGGATTTTCCCCCTCTCTCATCCTTTCCCATGGGTTTCCAGCCTCACCTCTCCAGCAGCTGCACTCCCTTTTCCTTGCAGTGGAGATGTTTGCAGCTCTAAATCACTGTGGAGAAGACACCCTTAGGCTTGATTTTCTTATAGATTAAGGATTTGATGGCAAATGTTTGATGCCATTCTCCAGCAACCAGGCCCTTCCTTGTGCCCTGATTAAAAGGAACAAGAGCCACCTGTGGTTTTCCTGGCAGCTGATGGCAATGAGGGGGTGATGGCAATCTGTGGGGCCCCTTGGCATTGCTTTCAGCTGGGGAACAGAAAGAAACCTCACCCAAATCACCATTTCAACTGCCATTTATTGGTGTAACTTCATATTACCTGCAGGATGTGTGCATGCTGGTGCTGGAGGATGTTCCTTTTGAAGTTGGAATTCGAAGCTCTCAAGGTTTGGATCTCTCTTTGGTAGCAAAGATGGGTCGTTTCACCTTTTAATGTGAAATTTTATGAAGCTAGGTCTTCTGGTGTGATAGTAAAAATTATTTGTGTGGGGTTTTTTTAGCAAAAAATGTGTTTTTGAAGAAGCTTTTGTCTTCTACCAGATAACTTGTTTTCCATAAAATGTAGCAAAGCTAAAGAGTTATTTTAATTTACCTCTGGTGCTTGCATAGTGATGTACTGAAAGTTTGGTGGCATAAAAGCAATCCAAACAGATGGCAAGTTTTATAGGAACTTTAATGTGTGAACTGGTGGTTTTCAGCTACTGATAGTTTCCTTTTTAGTAACTTATAACCTATTAAAACTTGATTTTGAATTTGTTATTTTTTTCACATGCTCCTCTAGAATTCTGAGAACTATATGGGTATGTGTAGGCAATGTATAGGCAGGCAGCATTTTATACACTTTTATACACTTAGTTAACTAAAATAGTCCCTTGCCATGAACTAAGAAGGTGGCAACAAAAATCTGCCTTTGTGCCCTTGTGCACCAAACACAGCTGTTAATGATACTTTGGTCTCTACTCTCATTTTAAAGAACTGCATCCCACCCCAAGAACAAAATAGCCTGATCCGAGATGAAAACTTCACCTTTTTTAAGAAATAACAGTACACAAAAATTTTTTTACTCTAAACAAAAAGAAAATGTGTCGATATGGTCAGAAAAGTAAATTGAAGCATGCAGTTTTCTTAGAGCCATTCTGGGACTGGTGCACATGAAAAACGTGTCTCAATTCCATTTGTATAGTTGTCTCTATTTCTGTTCAGTCATTAAATAACAATATATTGGTTGGATTTTTTGAACAACTGGATAATTAGGTTTCATAGTTTGTGTTCTTCCTGTTTTCTTGTTGTGCTTGCAGTTATCCTGCATGGAAGCTGGATTTTCTGAATCTCATTAACAGCCAATGGTGCTGCACTAAAAGCTTTAGTATTAGTTTCATGGCTTTATATCTTTATTTAACAGTAGAATAAAATGGTTCTGACAGTGAAACCAAGGTGGCAGAAGATAGGACTGGAATGGAAGTTGGTTAATTTTTTTGGAGGTGGGATTTTTAAATTTATTTTTTTCTTTTTCTGTCTGGACCAGCTGTTTCTCATGGAGATCTGGATCATGCTCCAGCATTTCATTTGCTGAACAGTCTTATTTTCCTGAAAAATGAGTAATTCCTGAAAAAATGGGTGTCTCTGCTTTCAGTCTTGAAGCTTCTCTTAGATAAAAGATATTATTGTGTGTTTAATACTGAAATTAGAGCATTTTTGGCTAAATACAGCAATCTGATTCCATTTTACTGTGGCTGTGCTGTGGTCTCTGTCTTTTGTCTCAAGGTCTGGTCATCTGCTCTGATTTTCTTGACTTCTTTTATAGAATGACATGGCCAACAGTAGTCAGCCAGTCCTTCTCACTGCTAATGGTTGGATGAATTATGTGATAGATGCTGACAGGACAACAGAGAAAACAGCAGAACAAGACCAGGGCTTTTTTGGGTTTTCTTCTCCCTGAGTGGATTCCTGTGGGTTGCTGTGTAAAATTTTGTACTTCTTTCTTAGACATGTGAGTGTCAACACTGATCATGCTATAGAAACGTGGAATTAATGTGAAAACAGGAAAGATCTTTTCTGTGAAAAGCACTTGAATTTAGTCTTGCCCATAGATTGTTGATGTTGTAAGGTATTTCTGGTAGATTCTGGAATAAACTGGGCTCCTCCCTGATCAATCAGGAATATTGCTGTGTGAGCAGGTGCTCCTCGTGACACAATCAGCTGCTGACACCTTCACGGGCTGGAGGGAGTTTGGCTTTGGATTATCTACTGGGAAGGAATTCTTCCCCATAAAGGTGGGCAGCCCCTGGCACAGGTGCCCAGAGGAGCTGTGGCTGCCCCATCCCTGGGAGTGTCCAAGGCCAGGTTGGACAGGGCTTGGAGTGACCTGGGCTGGTGAAAGAAGTCCTTGCCCATGGCAGAGGGTGGAACGAGGTGTTTTTTAAGGTCCCTTCCAGCCCAAAGCAATGTCTTCTGTTTAAGAAGCACTAACCATTCATCAGGGACAGAACCATGGAGCAGCTTCCCCTGTGCACTGGCGTAGGCTCAACTTTTATCCTGATTTCATCCTTAAATTGGAGCTGATGGGAAGGAATGCCTGTTGGTTTGTGTGCTTTACCCTCCAAGTTCAGAACAGGGCAAAACAAAATGAGTTTTGCTGCAGCTGAGCAGTTGGGGATTTTCTTGGGTTTTTATTCTTCCTGTTATCCCATAGATCTGTACTTAAGAAAAACATGATGCCTGTCAACATTTTAGTCAAAGTAAACCATCAAAAGTATGTTTTACATTAATGACAGCTTTTCCACCACCTTTCCTTGGAAGTACAGATTTGCTCTTCGTGCTCCTAATAAATCAGGAAAAGGCTTCCATTTATGTCCAGCCTAAAAAGTAAGGGAATTCTGGCCTCCTTTAAGTCTTTGTGACTCCTGGGGTGACAATGTTCTGCACTGGAAATACTTCAGTTACCATTTGGGAACCCCCAAAGCAGCAGTGGGTCGATGTAGCCCCCAAGGGAGAGTTGGGAGGGCAGCTGTGCTGTGGCAGAGCACTTATGACATTAAATTGTTGATTAAAAGGCTGATAGATCGTTCAGACATAGATAAGATTTTCTTAATTCATCTCAATTTTTAGGATTAAGAGTGTCTGTAATGTTGAAAAATGAGAAAGGGAGGTAAAATGTGGTCAAGGTGTACATGTGCTAATCAGGAGAATTGAGTTGCTCTGGAGGTATTTAATATTTGGGTGATCTTAAGGCATGAAAATTAGAGAGACCATGTAATATTTTTGTACTGAAACAATTAGTAAGGTACTAAAAGAGTAATAATTAGGAACCAAATTCAGTGTCCATTCTCAGCAGAGACTGAAAAGAAGTCCAGAAATTTGAGGTGGGGTAGAGCAGGACTGCCAGCAGTATTTAATCTGTCTCTGCCAGGCCTAAGATTCTATTTGTAGGAAGGAGCTGGACAACCCATTTCTTTAAAGATGTTCTGGAGAATTTGCTGATTAGAAGGAGCTCTAATCAGGTCTTAGGCACACAGACTGCAGAAGCACAGGCATCTCAAACTTCCTTGGAATGGTGTGCTTCAGGCTGATGGTATCTGCTGGTGGTGAAGGTCAGGTGGTAATGCAAGTTCTACACTTCAGAAACCTGGTATGGAAAACACACAGACAAAGGGCAGAGGAAAAACACTCCTTTTTGGTGCTTGTGGTTCAATAATTTGCTTCTAAGGAAGGAAAGTAAAGGAAATATTTGAGTTAGAATATGACAAGTTTTGGGGTTCTTTTTCTGTATAGGGTTTTTCATCCTTTCCCCTGGCTTGCTACTGTAATGCACTCTAGCATAAAGATATATAATATATAATAATGTAATATATAGTAGTGTAACTGTATTATATATACATGTATATAATAATACAAACTTTGGGGGATTAGAAAAGCATCACAGTTGAACAGAAGAAATTTTGAAACTCTGGAGATGATGTTGATGAGTTTGTACTTGATTACTCCATCTCTCTGTGTAGTATCCCTGCAGTACATCTTTACTGCTTAAAAAAAAAGGCTTTCCCCCATGTGCCCTGACTCTATAATTGAGCAGTAATTTCTGCTGGATATGTCCCTTAGCTCATCACCTATTGCTTTGAGCATGTAATTTAGATCCCCCCCCCCCATATACTTTATTTAATGATATCTGAATGTCTAAAGTCTGAACATCCTTAGCTTTTGTTTCTTAGCTGTGTTTTTGATTAAATTGCTAAGTTGGCATTCCTTGGAATAACTGTGCTGTATTGGTCTTTGTAAAGAGTTAATGCAGTTGCACATGGAAACATGAATTTTCTAAAGCTTAGAGGGGGTGCAGGATGGGACCTCTTACAGAATCTCTTATAGGGGTGCAGTCTTTGCTCAGTGCCAAAAGTACAACAGCAAGAGCAGGAAAATGTGGTGTGTGTGGAAGGCAGTGAATAAAAGAAACCCTGAACCTGTTTTGCAGCATGGAATTGGAGCCTTGGGAGAATAAGTAGCTCGTGAAAAATAACCTTTCATTTTATCACTGAAAGCAAACCAAAATAAACTCATGTTAGCACAAGCAAGACATGAGAGCGTGCTCTTAAACCCACTGGCTGGTGCAGACTTTGGTGGAGAAGTCTCTGCACAGCAGATTGTGTCTCTGTGGGCATCTGTAACCTTGGGTAGGGTTAGGGTGAGCTCTTCCCTGTGGGATGTCTCATTCCTGCCATCAGGTGCTCTGTGGCTCAGCCTGCAGCATTCCAGGACTGGGAACCGTGTTCAGCACTCAGGAATCCCAAAGGGGGTTGGGTTCCTCCTTGCAGTGTATCTGCTGACAGTGTTCCCAGAGTGAGGATCTGGGAAGGCTTTCATCTCAGCTCCTGATCCAGTCCCCCAGAAGTCATTGCTGGAGTAATTTCATTGATTTAATGAGACTGAATTGATTCCTTTAATAATATTTTTGTTGCTGTCAGTAGTTCATTTGGCCTTGCTGTAGCCATTACATTACTTTACATTATANTAAGGTCCCTTCCAGCCCAAAGCAATGTCTTCTGTTTAAGAAGCACTAACCATTCATCAGGGACAGAACCATGGAGCAGCTTCCCCTGTGCACTGGCGTAGGCTCAACTTTTATCCTGATTTCATCCTTAAATTGGAGCTGATGGGAAAGAATACCTGTTGGTTTGTGTGCTTTACCCTCCAAGTTCAGAACAGGGCAAAACAAAATGAATTTTGCTGCAGCTGAGGAGTTGGGGATTTTCTTGGGTTTTTATTCTTCCTGTTATCCCATAGATCTGTACTTAAGAAAAACATGATGCCTGTCAACATTTTAGTCAAAGTAAACCATCAAAAGTATGTTTTACATTAGTGACAGCTTTTCCACCACCTTTCCTTGGAAGTACAGATTTGCTCTTCGTGCTCCTAATAAATCAGGAAAAGGCTTCCATTTATGTCCAGCCTAAAAAGTAAGGGAATTCTGGCCTCCTTTAAGTCTTTGTGACTCCTGGGGTGACAATGTTCTGCACTGGAAATACTTCAGTTACCATTTGGGAACCCCCAAAGCAGCAGTGGGTCGATGTAGCCCCCAAGGGAGAGTTGGGAGGGCAGCTGTGCTGTGGCAGAGCACTTATGACATTAAATTGTTGATTAAAAGGCTGATAGATCGTTCAGACATAGATAAGATTTTCTTAATTCATCTCAATTTTTAGGATTAAGAGTGTCTGTAATGTTGAAAAATGAGAAAGGGAGGTAAAATGTGGTCAAGGTGTACATGTGCTAATCAGGAGAATTGAGTTGCTCTGGAGGTATTTAATATTTGGGTGATCTTAAGGCATGAAAATTAGAGAGACCATGTAATATTTTTGTACTGAAACAATTAGTAAGGTACTAAAAGAGTAATAATTAGGAACCAAATTCAGTGTCCATTCTCAGCAGAGACTGAAAAGAAGTCCAGAAATTTGAGGTGGGGTAGAGCAGGACTGCCAGCAGTATTTAATCTGTCTCTGCCAGGCCTAAGATTCTATTTGTAGGAAGGAGCTGGACAACCCATTTCTTTAAAGATGTTCTGGAGAATTTGCTGATTAGAAGGAGCTCTAATCAGGTCTTAGGCACACAGACTGCAGAAGCACAGGCATCTCAAACTTCCTTGGAATGGTGTGCTTCAGGCTGATGGTATCTGCTGGTGGTGAAGGTCAGGTGGTAATGCAAGTTCTACACTTCAGAAACCTGGTATGGAAAACACACAGACAAAGGGCAGAGGAAAAACACTCCTTTTTGGTGCTTGTGGTTCAATAATTTGCTTCTAAGGAAGGAAAGTAAAGGAAATATCTGAGTTAGAATATGACAAGTTTTGGGGTTCTTTTTCTGTATAGGGTTTTTCATCCTTTCCCCTGGCTTGCTACTGTAATGCACTCTAGCATAAAGATATATAATATATAATAATGTAATATATAGTAGTGTAACTGTATTATATATACATGTATATAATAATACAAACTTTGGGGGATTAGAAAAGCATCACAGTTGAACAGAAGAAATTTTGAAACTCTGGAGATGATGTTGATGAGTTTGTACTTGATTACTCCATCTCTCTGTGTAGTATCCCTGCAGTACATCTTTACTGCTTAAAAAAAAAGGCTTTCCCCCATGTGCCCTGACTCTATAATTGAGCAGTAATTTCTGCTGGATATGTCCCTTAGCTCATCACCTATTGCTTTGAGCATGTAATTTAGATCCCCCCCCCCCATATACTTTATTTAATGATATCTGAATGTCTAAAGTCTGAACATCCTTAGCTTTTGTTTCTTAGCTGTGTTTTTGATTAAATTGCTAAGTTGGCATTCCTTGGAATAACTGTGCTGTATTGGTCTTTGTAAAGAGTTAATGCAGTTGCACATGGAAACATGAATTTTCTAAAGCTTAGAGGGGGTGCAGGATGGGACCTCTTACAGAATCTCTTATAGGGGTGCAGTCTTTGCTCAGTGCCAAAAGTACAACAGCAAGAGCAGGAAAATGTGGTGTGTGTGGAAGGCAGTGAATAAAAGAAACCCTGAACCTGTTTTGCAGCATGGAATTGGAGCCTTGGGAGAATAAGTAGCTCGTGAAAAATAACCTTTCATTTTATCACTGAAAGCAAACCAAAATAAACTCATGTTAGCACAAGCAAGACATGAGAGCGTGCTCTTAAACCCACTGGCTGGTGCAGACTTTGGTGGAGAAGTCTCTGCACAGCAGATTGTGTCTCTGTGGGCATCTGTAACCTTGGGTAGGGTTAGGGTGAGCTCTTCCCTGTGGGATGTCTCATTCCTGCCATCAGGTGCTCTGTGGCTCAGCCTGCAGCATTCCAGGACTGGGAACCGTGTTCAGCACTCAGGAATCCCAAAGGGGGTTGGGTTCCTCCTTGCAGTGTATCTGCTGACAGTGTTCCCAGAGTGAGGATCTGGGAAGGCTTTCATCTCAGCTCCTGATCCAGTCCCCCAGAAGTCATTGCTGGAGTAATTTCATTGATTTAATGAGACTGAATTGATTCCTTTAATAATATTTTTGTTGCTGTCAGTAGTTCATTTGGCCTTGCTGTAGCCATTACATTACTTTACATTATATTATATATAATTATATATATAATACATTACATTACTGTTACATGAGTAACAGTGGAAAGCAGATTTGGTATCAGATTATAGACTGCATTACTGAACTCTGCAGGAGGCACTGCAGGGGGTTCTGTTTCACAATTCTTATTCTAAGTTGCCCTCAGTTTACCAGTACAGTGAGGGGGAGAAAAAAAGTCATCCAATTTGTGCTAGAGTTTGATTCTGTTTGATAGAAGTCCTAAGTATATAGCTTTATTGTATAACTGAAATTAAAGATATTCTGTCCCCCTTTAGTAGAAGTTTATTTTGTGACAATGCCTTTTTTGCCTTCAAACATTCAATGGTGTCTAACAGCAGGCATGGAATCCTTTTTAGGCATCCCACCTGACAACAGAACTGGTACAAGGAGTCCAAGCTGACAAGAGGCATGGGTTCATACTGGAAGGACTAAAACTCTTAAGGGATTACAATTAGGTAGTGATTTTTTTGTGTTCATTTTGTAATCTTTTTAAAATAATACTTTAATTGTCTTAATGTCATCCTATTATCAGTGGAAATATATTTCTGTTGAAGAATTATAACTGAATGAAGCATCAAATGTCTCATTTTTGTGTGCTCATTGTGAATGAATCATCACAGAATTACAGACCGGTCTGGGTTGGAAGGAACTGCCATGGGCAGAGGCACCATCCACTAGCCCAGGTTGCTCCAAGCCCTATCCAACCTGGCCTGGAACATTTCCAGGGATGGGGCAGCCCCAGCTACTTTGTTGATGTACAGATTAACTAAAAACAAGTTGAAATTCATTAAGAAATGTAGGGATGAAGTCAGGAACATTTTCAGACAACACTTAGTTATAAAGTTCAACTTCTCTTTATCTGCTCTGGACTTCCTGATATTAAACAAAAATTTCCCACTTGTCCAGGTGCCAAACTGTTTTCATTCAAATGGTGTTATTCTTCAGTTCTTTCTGCATCTTGTGCATTCCTGATAATTTAGCTTCAAAGCCAGTGTTTTGTTTATTTTTTTTTGTTTGTTTGTTTTTTAAGGGAGCGTGAGTTTGAGCATTGTTGAGTGCCTTCAATTAAATTCAGTCATGGCTGGGTAGAGAAGCCAATCTCATTCTGGTCCATGAAGATTATATTCGCAAATGGGTGGACATTCTGTCTTTGACAGGAGAACAAGAAATTGTAAAAGATGCTACAGCTGGGCCACACTTGCTGTATTTCACAGGTCTGGAGACTTCTCTGGGGCAGGTTGTGGTTTTCTTCCTCAGCTGCTTTCACCTTGCAGAGCTCTGCAATATGTTGCCACCCTGCTGCTGCCAGCAGCTCCCATCTGAGTTGGAGGGACTGCAGTCTCAAAAATCCCTCTCAAATGTTTTTGCTCATACACCAGGGAAAATTCCATTAAATCTGCTTCCAATCCTATTCTGTCAAGGAATGGTGTCCATGATGCAATGGCTACAGATGAGTCTGGTTGTGCACCTCGTGCTCACTGAAATGTGCTACTTCACTGCTGTTTGCCCCCCTTACTTGGGGGGTCTCTGTAGGTCCCAAGGTCCAGCCGGCGATTTATATACAGACCAGTTATAACCCAAGTGGGACAGTAATGCTCCATACAGAAGGCTGGGACCTGCTAATGCCCTTGGTTCAATTCAAGGAGGGACAGACCTATGTGATGCCTTCCCAGCTGCACAACAAATGGGTAGTACCTGGGATTTGCTGATCTCTGCCCATTTTCATCCCCATTTCCTCCATCAGCAGATTCTGAGGTCAGAGTTAGCATGAGTTTAGATGATAGTTTAGAGAAAACAGTAGAATTACAAATGTATCCTACTTTATTTTTGACTCATTGTGAAGCCTTATTTGTCCAGACTTTTGGGGACTGTGAAAGTCAAGTCTTGTGAGTCTCATCTGGTGAAATCTGGTTCATTGCCTTGCTATTAACTTTTCTGCCAGTAGAAGTCCAAATGAAATCAGATGTCAGAATACATGGTGATGATATCTACATTCTAACACACTGTGAAAATATTTACAAGATTCCAAGATGAGACTTATCCTGATGAGGGAAATCAAAGAATAGTTTTCCCAGCAGGCTTGCAGTTAGCTCATCCAAATTGCTTCTGTTTTAATTGGCATGCATTTCCTCTAAGCAGCTAGACGATGAGAAATATTTGACTTGGGCTCTACAGGAATGGAAGCCCATTCTTCCAGACACAGCCACACTGGAGGAAAAAACCAAACTGCAAACACTTTGAGTTTGTAGTGCATTTGTACAACAAAAACCCATGACATCATTGACAAAATCCCAGACCAAGGTGAAGAGTTGTATTCTTTTTAATGACTAAAATAAGGATAGTGTTTTTCTCAGTTGTTCTTGTATGTGAAGTCTTTTGCTACCCAAGGAGGCTCTGGGTGGGCTGCTCTGTTGTCTCTTGGCCGCAGCATATGGTTGTTTTCAAACTGCATTTTTGGGAACACTTTTTTTTAATTTAAACTCAGTTTTCTTGTTTCTAAAGCTTGTTTCAGAAGCATTGGTAAGAAACAATCCTCATTAAAAGTGGCTGCTCTTGTCTGGGAGAACAGTCTAACTTTGTGGGTGAAATTAGTTTCTCACTACTGGAGTTTTTAGTTCTCTGTTGTGGAATGTGTCTAAGGAGGATTGTTTTCCACAGAAGTTGTTCTCGTAGGGAGTGATGAGACCAAATGTACCTCATGGACCTGTGAAAGCAGCACCCGGAGCAGGGAATTCATTTCTCTTTATTTATTAGGTCATTGGGATATAAGATCATGTTAGTTGTTCAAGATGACGGAAAACTCTGTTGGTATCACCTGCTTTTTCAACGTTAAGATTGCTTGGTATTTCAGCGGTACAATATTTACATCTTGAAAATATCCATGTTGTCTGCTTTGTAAAATAATCCCTTCCTTAACCCCACACCCCCAGAAAAACACCAAGAAAAACCAGATGTTTTCCTGGTGGCAAAGCTTAAGGGGAGTGTGAACGGCAGAGACTCTGAGGGGTTTGTCTTTAAGGCACTGAAGGAAGTGTAAACTCCATATTTGCTGTTTATTGGTTAATATTTAATTGAAGGTGAAATGAAAAATTAACAAGGCAAATGACTCATGCTAAAAAGCAACAGCAGTGTCTTGCTGTGGCTGACAAACAACAAAGAGTTTCTAAGAATAGAAGCAAATGTATTCATTTTTAGTGGTGACACAGTGAGCCTAAAGAGATGCTTTGGTTGAGAGGGGTGGGCACATTCACCAGAAAAATCATGTAGAAAAAGTCTTTGATGCAGTGTTTAGTACCTTTTGCATCAGAAATTAAATCAGTAGGTGGTTTTCTTCAGAAAATTTTAATAATTGTCTTTTCTCTGTGGTCTTACAGAACAGTGTAAGGATAATTATATTTTATTAGAGGAAAGTTTAAAAAGCTCACAGGACTAGCAAGACCATATAAGTTCTCTGTTAGGTGAATGGGGTGTTTTTTGCTGGTTTTGTTAGGCTGTTTTTTGTTTTTTTTGTTTTTTTTTTTTTTTTTTCTTCCCCCTTTAAATCATGGCTGTTTGAGATGCCCAGTTTTCAAGGACTGTGCTTATCTTAGGGATAGTTGCCTTTTGTGTTTGTTTGGTTTTTTTTTTTTTTTTTGCCACTGGAAGTAACTAACAGCCTGTTATTTCAGCTGTTCATTGTTATTACCAATGCCTCCCAATCCTGTTCCCAGCCAAATGTCCAGCTGCATTTTGAGGTGACTGTGAGCTGCCTGCAGCTCCTCCGAGATGAGCCAGGGAGGGGCTGCTGGGAGGAAGAAGCACCACTCCCAGAGGTGGTGGCAATTCGATGCCTCTTGGGGTGGAGCCTGTTTGATTGGGCATCTGGGACTTTCCTGTCCTGCAGTTTTTCCCAAATAATGCTGCAGGCTGATGCTCCTGCTGTTCAGAACACTGATCCACCCCATTTACAAACACAGAAAGCAGCAGTGTGAGTCAGGGCTTTCCTGTGTGCCATCCATAGGGATTTCCATAGGGAGGAATGGAGGCTGTGAGCACGAAGGGCTGGCCATGGTGGACAGGGCACCAAATCTCCACCTTGGCTATTGCTTGGCACACAAAGGACTTTTCTAATTATTACTACTTTCTCTTTGTTGTTCACTGTAAGCCACATTTTGTGCTGAAATTGCTGTGAATGTGAAATGTAGAGTGGCAGACGTTCTCAGCCCTAGAATATGTGTCAATAAATAGGATGGGTAGAACAGATTTGTGGCAGTTGGCTGCTATTTTAATTGTGCTTTTTAATATCAGAGTGAGGCTGGTACTTCCTTTTGGGTTTTTTCCCTCCATGGAAATCAAAGGAATGTTGAGTTTTAGAGCTGTAAATGAGAAGGCTGGTGAAGGTCCAGCTTGTCTAATCGAGCAAGGCATGTTAGGCAGCTCCAAAGCAGGCAGTGTCACCGTGGGCAGGGCAATTAGTGCATGCAGGGAACCTGATTTTTGTCATGTGCAGAGCAAGGCAACAGTCAGATAGTGGAAATACCAAGCCTATGTGTTATGTCAACTGTACGTGGGTGGGAGTTTAAAATTGTTGCACAAATATAAAAGTGGGACTTCAAACACACCGAGATCCTCTTTATGTGCCTTATCAGGGTACTCATTTCCACTGTGTCTTACTGTGCCTAGAAAGTTCAACACATGCCCTTTGCCTGTGACAGGCTGGTCAGTCATTAGGCTTCTGGTGTGCCCTTTGAATGATCTTTTTTATTATGAAAACTGTTCTGAGACCTACAGATTAGACAGAGCACTCTCACTAACCCGCTTGAGGCAAAAAAGAAACCTTTAATCTCTTTTAAAACTCTGTGTGCCAAATATAATAGCTGGTTTCAGCAGTATTTAAAATCAACTTCATTAGAATATGGCAAAGGGAACCAGGTTTTAAAGGCTGGGTTTTAGCAAGTAATCAACTGTCTCCCAGATGGTCCAAATGGGGCTTGCTCAACACTGCATGTGGGGAAAAAAATGAAAATAGAAAAGGAGTAAAGAAAAGAGCCCAGCAGCACTGGATGTGTCTGTGTGTGCCAGGGACTGGGCTCGGGGCAGTGCTGGGGGACAGCACCTGTGGGTGAGAAGCTGTGGCTGTTCAACCCTGGTGCCTCTGTGGGTTTTAGCTCTGCTGGGCTGTGCTCACCTGCGCAGAAGACAAGGCTGCGGGATGGGATGGATTGAAATGTGTTCTACATGTGGATGGTGGCTCTGGTTTCTCCACCGCTCCCCTTGTGCTGAAAACCAGTTTTGCTTTAAGCCCTTACGGAAACTAGTTGTGTTTAACCCATTTATGGTACCTCCCAGAGTGTATCAGAGCTTTGCTCTGGTCAGAGGACAGGCCGGTGTGGCTGAACGAAGCAGGACACGTACTGGAGGTGCATCCTGCATGCCGCACTAATCGCTTACTTATTAATATTCATGAGTCATCTCATTTAGCGGGTGCTCTTGGGACTTGATTAAAGTAAGCGGCACTGCTATTGGTGCTTGAGCTGTCGAGGGCTTTATCTAAGGCAGAGCTGGTGCTGTCCTTGCTGTCGGTGCTGCAGCACCAAGCGGTACATCTTCCCGTGGTTCTGCTCAGCGTCCCTGAAACGATGAGCCAACCTGCCATGACCGAATAAACCTGAAATCACCTTCTTAACGGGTGGTCTCACGCTCCTCTAATGAGCCCTTTCTGCTTGTTCCCAAAGGTCCAGAAGAAGAAATGACCATGTAGATTCCACAGCTTGGGTGCAACATAATGGGAAGTGGTGAATGGAGTGGAGCTGGTCTGCAGCCTTGAAAGCAGCAGTTCTGTGGACCACTAGTCAGTCAGGGACACCTTGCACGCCAGAGGCATCCTCCACCTCGCTCGCTGGACACACACGGGATCCTTTTTGATACCTTCACTTGGAATTCAAGGTTCCTTTCTGTCAGTTTTTAAAACAGTTTTAAGATTGTATCAACTACAACAAGTGGAGCAATACAACCAGCCACGATGGGTGACATGACCAATAGTGATTTTTATTCCAAGAACCAAAGAAATGAGGCCAACCATGCAGGAGAGTTTGGGTGCACACTGCAGGAACTGCGCTCCCTCATGGAACTCCGAGGGACAGAAGCAGTAGTAAAAATTAAAGAGACATATGGGGAAACAGAGGGGCTCTGCAGACATCTGAAGACATCACCAACAGAAGGTAAGAGCTTTTCACTTCACTTGGGTCAGGGCACCTGGTGTAAATGCTCTCTGGGATAGCGACAGAAAGAGGTTTTGATTCAAACCTGAACAGAATTCTCATGGTGCTGCCATTAATCCCCAAAATAATAAAATGAAGTCTTCAAAGAAAAAAGACAGAACAACCTGGCTATGGCTAGAGCTGGCAGGAGAGCAAAGGAAGTCTGTGTGTTCTAACAGCTAAATGCATGAATTCTTCCTGAAAAGGCACACACAACATCGGCACATGTTTTATGGCATTGCAAGGAGGCTTTCACATATGTGGTAAGCCTTGGAGGTAAGAAGGGGAAAAATAGTTGCTTCAACAGAACTTTGAGGTATTTGAACATCCTGAGAGTATGGAATAACCTTTCAAGATGCACATTATGTTACTTTGTAGATTAATATGGGGTTTATGTATCTATATATAAATACATAGCTAATCTTTACTATTACCACAGATAGTTTAATTAAAATTATCAGGCTGATTTTGTATCAGTGTTTTTATTAGTTGGACTTCTATTGTATGTATAATTAAAGGCCTTACCTTCTCATGTTTAATAACACTAGTCATAACTTTTCAGCATCTGTTCTTCTAAGTGTTTTTGGTGTTCTCTACCTGGTCATCATTTATTACTCTGTTTTTCTCAAGGCTCTTGCCAAGTATCTCCCCATAAAGCATTGACAGTGGTGGGATATTTCCCTTTTTCATGCAATTTTCCTGATTATGCATGTTTCTGTTTTAGTGCATGTAAAACTCTATTTCATTCTAAAAACTATTTTCATCACTGTATCTTCATCTCCAAGGAATATTAACACTTTTGGAAATTACACAGTCTTTCAGTCTATAATATTTCTCTAGTCTTGTAAAGTAGCCAAGATGTTCATTTTAAGCTGTTTTCTTTTTCAAGAAGATAGAAGTGTTGGCTTAGTTCCATTCCCTTCTTTCTAAAATTAATCATTTAGTTACCTCTTGTGTTTAAATGCCTCCAGAAGCCTTGAATTATTGGCACAATGATAAACATGTCAATTGTAGTGTGGTACTATAAACTATATCAGTCAAAGGAGAGACCATCAATGTCTCCTCCTCAAGAAAACTCTTCACACTTGCTCATATCCAGCCTCAGTATTGTTTAACCATTCTAACCTCCAAAGCTGTGAACTGCACCTTTTCAGCAAAGGATTACCAGATGGTTCTGTGGGAAAATGAGCAGCCAGCACTCACCTGCAGTCCTATGTTCCAGAGTAACTGATGGCAAATGGAACACTGGCTAACAGATCTCTCCCCTTTCCTAGTCTTGCCCAAATACCTGATCCATCAGGCAGGCCCTCCTTTCCTATAGGGAGATTGGTCCCAGGAGGAGCACTGAGGTAGGAGAAGGAGACCCTGCCACTTCCCCAGCAGTCTTTCACGGAGTTGTACACAAGAGAACCAACTCTTCAGGGAATATGCAGCAATTCTGACATGCCCCTGACACATCTGGGGAGTGCCAGACAGAAATACAGCATCTCTGTATTTGCATGCCAGAATACACACTGATTTCTCAGTATCCCAGGGGTACCCAGCATTTTAAACACCCCCCAGCATTTACAGAAAGCCAGAGCAGAGGCTTCAGTCTGGATGAGACGTTTGCTCTTCAGTGACTTCAGTAAAGTTTTGCCAACTCATTCTAGTGGTTACCTGGTCAATGTGAACTTCAAAGGAGACATTAATTGCATTATCCTTTCAACTTATGACATCAGGGAAACTTAATTCCTCATAGTGGAACGGGGTGTATGGATCCAGGTAGTGTGGCACAGTGACTCCAGAGTAATCTATATCTGATACTGCAGATAAGGTAACTTTGCTCCAAGCATTACGTGCACTTCATCACTTGTGCATTAGGGAAAAACACTTCCAGCCTCAAATGGCAATCAGCATAGTCTTGGAATCATGAAGACTCTCCTGGGTTTTAGTTTTCAATTAGATCACATCATAGGAATTCCCACTCTTAAGTTTGTGTCTGACTTTTAATTGTTTTGCTTGGAAAAATTGTTTTAGGAGAGACCATCTCTGAGGTATGTCTTGTCATACTTGAAAGTTGTCATTTGAGAGCAAGCATCCATAACAGAGAAACTTTGAAGGCTTGTGTCAAATATAAGCATGTGTTTAGATTCAAGTCCCTACCCATTGCTTTTCATGTTTCTGAGCTCAGTGAAGGAAGTGAAGCAGGTATTCTTGAAGATACAACTGTTCTCAGAGGAAAGAAACAATCATTTCTTATATGGATATGGAATTTTAACATCAAGCAGGAATTATTTACAAATAAATTATTAACAGACATAGTTTTATCCTTTGATATTTGCAGCAACACCCCCAACTTGCTGTTGTGCCTGAACATCACTTTTCCAGTCAGCACCTTTTTTGGTGGAGCCCAGTTACCTGAACTGCCTTTGTTTTTCATACTTTGGTGTGTTGCACATCTTGCACAGTTTTATGGGGAATAATGGCATAAGAATTACTGCAGGGCACTTCTTTCAAGAAACCAAATGAAGTTTTTCTGAGCAGGAGTCCTGAGTGAATATGAATGAAAAAGCAAAAAGGACCTGACTGTAGAACTTGGTTCTTCCTGTGCTTGTAAAATTCTTCAGAATTTATCTTCATGAAGTCTTTCTAATTTCATGGGAGATAGCTGAAGCAGTTCCTGGAACAGAGAAAATAATGTTTCCTAGAGAGGCACATAGTAATTTGCTAAAATGGGACCTAATCTGAATTCACTAGTTTACTCAATATTTAGAAAATAAGTAGTAATGAGCTCAGAGTTCATTTCCTGTGGTGACATTTGAGGTGGCACCTCTGAATTGAGAGGAGCTATCCCACCGAGTGCCTTTTGGAACTCTTGTTTTAAAGGCCTTGAACTTCCCAAGGTGAGACATTGTATGTGTAACTCCCATGTTACTTACACTGGTATGAAGCTGCACTTACCAGTGCTTTCTGAACCCCTGGGTTAAGTCAATGTGGAGCTAGAGAAGTCTGTTGAATGATGAGTAGAATAATATTTGTGTGCTGAATGAATTAATTATATTATTATGGATTACAAGACTTCAGACTCTCTTTAAATTTTCTTTGATTGCTTCTCTATCTATAGATGCAGTGTGGATCCCAGCTCTCAGTTATGCCTAAGGGATTTCCTGCATTAAAGTGATTATATTATAATGAAAAGCTCCCATTTAAATGCTCATAAAATGAACCTTCCCACAATCTATGGAAATAATTTATATGAAAAAACACAAATGTGTCAACTTGAATTTTCTTAAAAAATATTTATATTCAGATTAATTGCACTTTCATTGTTCTAGAAACATAACAAATAAACAGGATCCAGCTCTGTCCCTTTGTAAAACAATGCTGAATTCCCCCCTGGGCAGAGCTGTGATGGGAGTTGTATAATTTTCCATGCAATCGGAGTCTTCCAGGCCCTCTGGAGCATCAGTGACACCTTGAAGGACAGCTGGTGGAGCGTGAGGAGTTAGCTGGATGAATACCAAATGAACCTGGAATGCACTCTTTCCAATGCTTAACTATATTTACTCACAATTTAGATAGTACTCACCACTTTACAACAAGTTTTTAATTTTCTTCATGTTATAAAGGTGTTTATTCCTTATAGGGTTATTATAGTGAATTAACTTCCATGATTTCTTTCTTAAAATACTTGAATTTTCTATGTGAAACCTACTTTTAATAGAGAAAAATGAGGGGAAATGGGGTTGAGCTGTAGGTCTCTTAGGGTACTGCTAAAAGGCTTTATGGGAAGACATGGTATCAGTACTTGTAATATTTCAAGTGTAGAAGTTGACTTTTTCGATCATTAGAACTGCCCTTAATTAAAACAGATACCTGAGAAGTTTTGCTCTCTTTTCAAAACATGTCTGTTGTGTGGGAGATACAAACCAAGTCTCAATTAGGCCAACTGTGTAGGTGCATTTATTTTTTAATTATTGCAACCTAGAAAGCCTTTCACGACTGTGAATATGAGTTGAAAGATGAAGAAAGGCTGAGCACAGCAAAATTAACCAGTTGCTTTTAGTACTTCTTAGTTTTGGCTCCTTACACTTGCTTCTATAAAAATGCACCTTTAATAAATGAGTCGTGTGTTTCAAAGCTACTCTTGCTGGTCCATACTGAGTTGCAGGGGGTAGCACCACTGTGCTCAGTTAACTACAGATATGCAAGGAGTTTAGACTCAAATTGTGAAAAGAGTAGAAGGTACTTAATTCAGGCAAATATTATCTTAAATAGAAATATAAAATAATGGGCTGCCAGAGAGTGAAACTTAGAAAACCACATTGTCAAAATAGACTGTGAAAGTAAAGAAATAGGCAGTAGCATCTTCTTTGCTGTTGTTAAAAGAATACACTTAATCGTGCAAAAACCACCCAATATTATCTACAAGTTCAAGATTTTCTGAAGTAATTTTATATTTGGGGTTTGGGTGAATATGATCTGACTGATTATATAATTGTTTAAAGAACAATATTGCCAGCTGTCCAAAAGGAAACGTTAAGATTTTGTTTGTGGCGTTCAGTGGCACTACTTTGGAAACCTTCAAAGCAGCATCTTAAAAGCAGACCTGCTCATCCTCTCTCTGGGTCACCACCCTGTCTAATTCCTTCTTTGTGCTGTCAAGACCTCTTTTGTAGCTCAGGCCAACCCAGCCAGGCCAGCAGCCAAGCTCCAAGTACACACATCTAGCCCTTATTTGTGCATGTTCTCTCCACACGGAAGGTTTGGTTTGAACAATGAAAACAGCCTTCCCCATGGAAAAAGCCTTCAGCATTGTCAGGGCACAGGCCTTGAAGGGTTTTTTTTTCCCATGGAAGGCAGGAAAAAAACCCACAGACAGACTTTAAACTCATATTTCACCTAGTTATTTGTGCAGCACTAGGTGTGCTTGGGCTGGTGAGAGCTTGTGACAGCTTGGCATTTTTCTGGTGTCCATCAGTGAACACTGGTTGCCCCCTGAGCCCAGCATGTTCTCAGAGATCTGTGCTTGACAAAGGGACCCACATTTTCCATGGGAAGTTAGCTGGCTGAGAAGGATGGGGGAGTCCTGGTTGCTCCTTCACTTTGAAGTTACTGACATGAATCCCAGCTGGGTTTGTACTGCCTGGGGAAGGCTCCAGGGAGAAAGTGTTGGTGCTTTCCAGTGTTTAAGGGCCCCTTTAAGAAAGCTGGGGATAAACTTTTTAGCATAGCCTGTTGTGATAGGATAAGGGGTCATGGATTCAAACTGAAGGAGGGTTGATCTAGATTAGATATAAGGAGGAAGTTTCTTACAATGAGTGTGGTGAAACACTGGGTCAGGCTGCCCGGAGAGGCGGTGGGTGCCCTGTCCCTGGAAACACTCAAGAGCAGATTGGACAGGGCTCTGAGCAACCCAGTTAAAGATGTCCCAGCTCCCTGCAGAGGGGTTGGACTAGACAACCTTCAGAGGTGCTTTCCCACCCAACTCATTCTGACTATATGATTCTCAGCCTTTCTCTCTTGAGGGCAAACCTGGGGGAGCCACAGGGGTGCCTGACTACTGGGGGAGAGTGGGCAGCACAGGAAGGGGCAGAGAGTGTGCTCAGGGCCCTTCCCTTTTCCACCCACCCTGCTGATCCCCAAGGACTCCTCCTGCCCCCACTCTCTCCACAGGGAAGAGCACTGGAGCACTTGCTATTTGCAGCTCTGTCCCGTGGGGAACCTGCATCTGACCCGAGTCACATGGAACACCATTGGCACAGTAGGTCGTTCAAGCTTGGGAGCAGATGGAAAAGATCTAGGCGAGCTGGTTGTGTGTTAATAGCTCATGTGAGGCCATGAGGTTTGCTTTGGCATTCAGGGCTGTCTCAGAGTCCTGTCCAGCAGGCCTGGGGAAGCTGTCATACTTGGCCTTAGTGGGGTTGCAGTTGGCTCCTGTGTCCCACCTCGTCGGTCAGCACAGTGCTGTGCAGATGCTCCTGCACTGCCCTCCTGGGACCCACTGGAGCTCCGGGCATAGAAGGACTGGCTCTGCACATTTGACACTCCTGCTGTAGGCAGCATATTATATATCCATAAAATCATATCTAAGTATTAAACAGGCTGAAAGGAGTGCATAGGGCTTTCTTGGCAACCACACTTATTTTCCTTATCTAATATTTCCATTGTTTGTAAAATGGAACAGCAAACATTCTTCCAAAGGTTACCCAAACATAAGCATCTCAAATGAATGGCTTAGATTTTTCTGAGTGATAAGTACGATTTCAGTGCTCATTTTGTTTCTGGGTTTTGGCATGTCATGCCACTTGCTGATTTACTTTGGCTTTGTTCATTTACTTGTGGAAAACTGGAGAGATAGTGCATGAGGCATTTTCTCCATAAAGCTCTAAAAAAGTAGCTTAGATACCTGCTCCTTTGAGAATCCTCCATGGCTTGCAAAAAGGTTTTCTTTGTGTAATGGGCATTGCTTTAAAGTAAGACCAGGAGAGAAAGAAAGGGAGGGAGTATCTTCTGCCTGTTGTATTCAGGTAGCATCAGAGATTTTCTGGGGCCAGTGCTGATTTATTTATGTGATTACCCAGGACATTGTCTTCCCCTCAATGATTATCTTACCTCAGCAGGTGCCACACTTAGAGGGGAGGCTATTTTTGTGCAAATTGAATTCCCTTTTCCCTTTAAGACAGTGCATTAAATGCATGCAGGCAGAGTGTGCTGCCCACAGACATCCATTCTGCTGTTGTACCTCCGATTTAGATGAACAGAATAATAAATGGCTGTGAGATTTTGCACCTGTTTTACATGGGGCTTGTGTTTGTTCATTGTGGTTAACTCAATCACAGCTACAATGGGGTGTAAGTCAAAGGAAACTTTCCATAATTCTTTCTCTCTTTGCAAGGAGGTTATCATAGGTTAACATTCTCCATGATGTGCTGTGCCAGAGGGCTTTCCTTGATCTAAATGCAGTGATGCAATACAGTAAGTCAAACACTTTTTGCAAAATTAATAAGTGATGGAAAGTGTTGCCATTATGCAGGGCAGCTGATAAATCTGTACTCTCATAGTGGTTTGGGTTTGTTGGCAGGACCAGCTCATTCATTGTGTGAACAGCGTGAGGTCAGACCTTCAGCATGATGGCAACAGTGTCTCTAACGATGGGGGTGAATCTGGGGGTCCCCTGAGTGCTGCCTACGTTGCCAAGTGGGATTGTGTTGGTGGTGCTCCTCGCAAAAATGCAATGAGACCTTTGCCTGGAGGATTAAGAAGGGGTTCTTCTGTCATGGGCCCTCTCACACATGTGTATCAAACTGCATTCTGTGCTGGGAATGGCTAAGCAATAGGTCTTGTCAGTGACAGCAAGGAAAGACCTGAAGGAGGAGCGAAGCTGCTGAGCTGGACTGCAGCCTTTCCTTCCCAAGGTGTGCCTGCGTGAGGGCAGCAGAACTGCAGGGAGCAAGAGTCCCTGATAAATACCTCCCTTCCATTGTATCGCAGGGCTTAGAAATCCATAAATATGCAGAGACTGTCAGCCTTGAGTGAGAGCTGATTTATCTTCATTTTGTTCTTGTTTTGAGAGAGCTGCAGGAAGAAAGCACAGTCCATTACAGCAAATGAATAATCCAATCGATGTAGCCAGTGTGCCCTTGATGAAATGAAGCTTTGTCTTTGCAGAGAGAGTGAAGGGTTGTTTTGCCTTGTTGTTGGTACCCTCTGAGAGCAAACAGTTGCCAGGCAGTGCTTTTGTCCTGTTGTGACTAGAGGAGACACAGGAGCACAGCCCTTAATTTGTTGTCTCCGGTGATGCTTAGAGGAGCTCAAAAAAGTGCTCACTTGACAATGCCACCTTAAAATTTAAAGATAAAGCAGTTACCTGGATCTCCATTAGGCATTCCCAGGTGTTTTGCCAAGTGTCGCTCCAGCTGAGCCATGGAAACTGGGAAATTTTGTTACTGAAGTCTCTGTAAGGATCATCTGCAGATTGGACAGATGACAATGCTGTTCTTCCCAATAACGAAATTTTAATTTTTTTCTAATTTATTTAATACAGTATTGCATTTCTGTGTTTTTGTGAAAGAGGATTATGTTATTGGCTGAAAGAGAAAATGGGGCAGTGGCAGTCAAAGCTCAGTTGTCCTGCAAGTGGAATTAGCATGACTGAACGGTCACTTCTTTTCGTGATAACTTTCATCAACAGGCTTGGACTAAAAACAGTCTTAGGTGCAATAGTGATTTTATGCCTCTCTTTGCAATTGCTACTCATCCTTTAAATCTAGACTGTTCAAATTTGCTGTTTCCATTTATTTTCCAAGAAGTCAAAGGTTGGTGGTGTTTGACATGCCTGTTATTTACAAAAGTGAGTGGAAAAGAAAACCAAACATGTATTTTTGGCAGTAAACTCAATGTGCTTTCAAGACAAACATATCTGCATTCCCTCAATACTGATTTCCTTTAATGTGATGCACTTACACATTCTTGACTTGCCTTCTAAGTATCTCTAGAAATTATTTCTCCTCTGTCTCCAGTATCTTTTCCCCACTTCTATCCAGATGTTCTAAAAACTCTGCTTGCAGATTCTGAAAGATGTAAGGACAAAGCACATCCCTACACATCCTGAGGGGTCAATGATTGCCTCCGATACAAAGCACCTATTTTCTCAGGTAACAGATGCCATGTTCTGCCACAGCTTACAGCATGGTATAGTAACTTCAAATTGAACTTCTAAAGAAGGAAAAAGTCCTTTCTGAAGGCTCATTAGAAGTCCCATTCCTTGTCCTTGCCTTGGAGCAATGCATTTCCAGGTCCCATCCTTAGTGCCAGTCCAGAACTTGGCACTGCAGCCATGGATTCTATCAAATGCAGAAGACTTTGGTAATGTAACAGGAATGGCTGGGTGTACATAGCTGCTATTTCTGTCACAATGGCATTTACTAGCCCTTGTTTCCTCTTTGCTTTCAAATGAAATTCTTTAGGGACTGCAGATACTCTTCCTGTGAGGACTGTGGGCTGAGTCAGTTCTGTTAAGACTCAAAACCCTGAGCTTCCATGGGCTGTGCTACTCCTTTGATTATTCCTTTTGCATTTTGTGTCCACCTCTCCTCCCCACCACTTCCCACAGAGGAACCATTCCTTTCAGTGTGAGGACAGCTTAAGTACAAAAAGACTGAAAAAATGAGTATTGGGAAGGAAAATTGACTAAATTTATGGAGCAGTTCAAGAGCTGTCATGATTTTTTTTTCTGATTACCATTGGAGGTGGGGGGGGGAAGGGAATAGCCCACTCCTTTACAGGTGGGCTGTTCAAGGAGAGCCTGCCCTTGGAGCAGGTACAGGAGAAGAGAGGAGAATTTTCTTGAAGCATTCAGTAAGTATCCTATTAACTGGAGCAGAGTCTTCTTTTGACTCCGTAACTGAGGGCACAACTCCTTGGATGCTGTGGCTGAGTGCTGTTTGCTCAGGGTCACATCAGCAATAATTCAGGAAGACAAATGTGTGGGAATGCTCTGAAATTGCAGAGCAACTATGCAGTTATAATCCCAGTATAAGCTTCAGTCCAGGAACCCCAGTTAATTCTTTGCATAAACAATGCAACAAATCCACTTGTACTTTTTCACCATTTTTGTAGCAATTTCAAGCATTGACCTTAGTCTGGAATCTTGGGTGGCAAATCAGGGCACTAGTGGTTGTTTGGACTTGGTTGTCCCCCCCTTTTCTTGGTACAGGGCCTCAGTTTTAAAGGAATGATGGTTCTTTTCTGAGCTACTGGTGGGGTTTTATTTCTGGTTTGCTTTTGTTTGCTTCTTAATTACACCCTGAAGCGTTTTTGGCTTCATTAAAAAAGCCCTAAAGCAATGAATTGTTACATTACATCATCACTCCGCTTTGCCAGCGGGGTCATGACTGGTTTTACATGGATAGCAGAGGTCATCCAGCAGCCAAAATACACACCTGTTCTTGAACTCCACTGTTACAGATGACTTGTAACCCATGGAAACCTTGGGGAAAAATCACTCGTTGGTCATAATAATCCATCCAAAGTGTAGGACAGTGGGCAAGAGATCAGAACATGGGATTTTCCTCTGCAGATTGTTTATTTTTTACTTGCAGAAGAGCTTCAGAAAACTTTAAAGCAAAATTTTAAAGCCACCCCTGTTTCCTCCAGGAGCATGCTGTGAATTTGGAAAACTCTCCAAGTGCTGAGGTGTGCTCACCTGCTGGCTCTGTGCACCTCTCACAGGGTGCTGGGCGGTGCCTGCACCTCGGGCTGCTCCTTTGTTCTATTGTTTTCTCAAATCAGTGATTTTTGGGTGGGTTGAGCAGTGCAGGGACAGTGTGACAGAGCTCAGGGACTAGTTAAGTGTTCAGAACAATTCCTTTCCAGCCTTCAGGCATAATCTGCTGAGGGAGCCAGAGGAGTAAATTGTAGGTGATTACCAGTGTTAGGGGTGCATGAAACAGGAGCAGTGTGGTCCTGCCTGAGGCTGTCATATGAGAGCCCTGGCTGGCCCCAGGAAGTTAAATGTGCTTATTTTTGGTGCTGGCATTGTCCATCTGACACTTCAAAGCTACAGGTGCTGAAGAAGTCTACAAATAAATTTTAAAAATTGAGAAGACAGAGAAGGCAAATGGCACAAATACATCATTGGTTTGGTTCCCAAGGGAGTCTCAGTGACTACATGTCACCTTCTGCTGCTTTACTTGCTTGTGAACATAGAAGTTAATCTGCTCTAACCCACGAAGTCAGACCGTAAGCTGAAGCCTCAGAAGTGGGCTGTGACCCACACCCCTCACGCACACGAGGTGTGCACAGTGTGTTGTACTCCCAGAGTTTTAGCTGAGTGAGTGCCAAAGGTCAGCCCTGTTCTCTTCAATGGGTTGTTCCTGGTTGGTTCTGTTTAATGCTTTAGCATAGCTGAATTCATTTGCTTAAATAGGAAATATCAGATGGAAGAAGTCATTAAGCTCAAATTGTTTTAGTCATTGTTTTGAAGTGACCTCTCAGTAGACAACAAAAAATACACACAGTCCTTTAACATGTGCATGCACCACTGCTCTAAAATACCATATGCAAGCTGAGAATGAGCCTGTGTTCATGTTTGTGGTGAAAGTTCAACAAATATCTTTGAAGAAACAGAGATGTTTTTGCCTTGAGCCCTGAATAGTGTGCATGGTAAGAGATCTGGAGAGTTTGAAAAGATGTAAAAATAACCCTTGCAAAAATAACTGTTTCAGCATTAGCAACAGATGAGGACTCTTAAGGTAAAATCAGTAAGTTCTTCTTGTCCTCCCCCCCCTCAAACCGAGATGTTATTTTTAATTCCTGATGTTAATCCTGTTTAACAAGGAGATCACTGTGGCCTCTTTTGCCATGTGGTGCTGGCAGTGCTTTTTGCTGCCCCACTTTTCCAAGAGCCCTGATGCCGACACGAGTGTCGCTGCAGCCATCAGCTTAAAGAAACCCTGGAGGAGAACACGGTGGCACTTGCTGTGCTGCAGCAATCCATGCCAGGTCCTGAATGTGAAATCCTTGGGGTGTCTCCAGTTCTGATCTCCCCTGTCAATCTTCTCAGGGCCACCCCACCTTGCCCTGGGGACGATGCCAGCCCCGCTCCCGGGGTATTTGAAATGAATGTCCCGATTCTGGGACCCAGTTCACAATCCCCTGGGTTTGTTGTTTGATTAATTCGCTACGTCATGTGATTTGGGGAGGTTTTCCTCCCCCTCTTACCTATTTCTGGAGCTATTTAGCTTGCTTTGTTGCTTAGAAGCCCTGAATTTTATTTAGGAGACTTCTTCAGTCTTCCTTATACCTTCTTAAAAGGTTCAGTTGCCTGAGGTTGCTGTGATATCTTTAAGAAGAAATTTTTGCCAACTTCATTTGAAATTGGGAGGTGGAATGAGGGGAATAGACTTAAGCTTGTTCTCATTTTGAAACATTCTCTTGTTGAAAATTGATAGCACGTTTAGCTGCCTGGGACTGCTCATGAAAGTCATGGTAGCCCTGTTGGAAGCTGTGTTGGATCAACAGCTGACTGGTGGTGGCTCATCAGAACCAAAAGAAAATAAAAATGTCAAGATATTAAATATCTAGAAAGTATTTATTCATATTGCAAATTATCCACATTTTCTTTCTTGTGTTATTGAACAGTTCCCTGTATTGGTGTGAGTGGTCCATGATGATAGAAATGTTGCCCTGATAAATTTGTGTAGTCTGTTGCCCTGCTATGAATATTGCATTTTCTCCATTTAAAAATCTGTATGTTCCCTCTTGTGGACTTTTTATGTCTGGATTTATGCTTATAGCCCATCTGAAACAATAAATGCCAAAGTTGTGATCTGTCCTGATTTCATACCAAGCCATTCTGTGGTCAGTTGTCTTTGCTTTCTTCACTGTTCTTTGAGTACAGAATTTCTTTCCAGATACAAATTTTCTTTATGGCTCATTTGGTTTTTTTTGTTATACCTCATTTGGTTTTGTTTTTAATCTTCTGCTTCCTGATGGTTTCTCTCAGAGCTGTCTAATTTTGAATTGCTTGTGAAATCATCCTTGTGGCCTCAGGGGATTTGGCAGAGGAACCTCTTCAACACACAATCTTTTGAGGAGTCCATGTACTTTCTAGTATTGATCAGGTCCTGGTTGAACTTGGACCTTTTGGCAGAACTGCATCTTCTTTATCTGCTCTGTCCTTGTCTTCCTTTCTGAACTTGGGCCTTTTGGCACAGCTGCATCTCCCTTATCTGCAGAATGGTGGGGATCAGTTTGCTGTCACTCCTGAACTGGTAGATGGTGCCTGCATTAAGTATTAATTCTGGGCAGCACATTGAATGTTGACTGTTAAAGGCAAAATCATTCTGGATGACTTTAAGTATCCTGAGATATTAAATACAGCAGCTAATTGCAAGCTGGGTGTATGGAATGAGGAACTGGAGGATCTTCTGTAAATGCATGTTGCAGTTTCCAGTTGAAACTGCTGGTCTTAAAAGAGTTCTCTTCAAATTGGCCTTGTGGCTAAAAGAAAAGAAAAACACTGAACCCAAACCCAAATTATACAGTGATTTTCATACAGTTTAAAATTTTATCAGTTTTGCTTTCTGAATCTTTGGAAAAAATGAAAGCTCTTCTTTGAGGGAAGGGTTTTCAAGAGAAGTATTTATATAAGAAATTACTTTTGAAAACATCTACCAATTTGTGCTGTGTGAGATAATTCTGTGTGAAAGTTACAGGCTTTTCCTTCAGTATTTTAAATGGCAGGGCACATTGGCTGCTGGGGTTCATGTTTAAAACATGCAAGAGTTGGGTTTTTTTGTGTTCTGGCCCTTCACTTAACTCTTATTTTATTCAAGCCAATGAGGAAATTTGTATTTCTTCCCTGAGCAACATAGTTTTTTTTTTTTTAACTTGGGCATATCACAAGAATTCTAAATACTTTCTAGCAAAGGTATTATTAATGTAACATTTAGGTTACGATGCAGTCTTTTTAACTGGTAAAGTTTTATAATATTGTTAAAATCAATGGTATTTTGATGCTTTGGCTCCTTAATCTACTGTAAGAATCTACGTAGTCTAAGAAATCAAGATGTAAGTATTAAAAATATTAGTGGTCAAAATACTTGGATAACTTGATCATTGCTTTTCATAGGAAAAGATGGAAGGTGAGAAGGTACAACGTGAGCAGCTACTCTTCCGTCTAAAATATCTTTGTTCAAAGTCAACAGTTTCATTATATTTCTTGAAAAGTGCTCGAGGTCATTTTGATTTTGAGAACTTGGGAGGAACTCTGGAATAGCAATTTATAGGACCTTAATTAATTGTGCTGAGTTCAGTGTGTGAAGCAGAATGAGCCAGAGAGCATTTCTACTTGTGAACAGAGACATTCTCAGAAGAACCTTTCCCAAGCCAAGTTCCCAGTGACAGCTTCGTTTCTGCTTTCCCACTCAGTGTCCAACATCACGCAACACTAATTATCCATAAGCCTCAAAAGTTGATCAGCATAAAATGAAAGGGAAAAAAACCCACATAATTGAAAAGTTCCCAAATGTGTTTAAAAATACCACAGCCTGTAGTATTTTGGAAATGTTATAAAGGCTGGGAAAGCAGAAAAGGAAGTGTTGAGAAGTGCAAGTGCAGGAGCACGTTGTGGCAGATGGGTATTCCAAGGATTCCAGCACATCTCCAGTCAGTGGGAGTTGTGAGGGCACTTCCAGCAGGAATGAGGATGGGCTAAGAGCCCGGCACTGGAGGGTTCAGAAGGCTCAGCACAGAGCAGCCTCACTGGAAAGCCCAACACTGGTTTCTTCAGGAATCCAGCAACTCATTAAAGGCAGTTGGCAAGCAAAGCTAATTAATGATCATGTCGATGTCCTCTCACAGGTGAGCACCTGACATTCTATTTAATATGGAGTCAGTAAGGTGAGCTGGCAGGCACAATTAATTAATGCATCCACTCAGTTTAGCAAAGGCTGCAGCCTTTGTTCTATAGCTTGTGCTTGCTGGGAGAGGTTTAGTAGCAAATACAATGGCAACTTTTACTCCTCTCTTTCCATCCGTCTTCTGGCAAAAAAACCCGGAATCTTTAAAGGCAGCAACAATGCTCCTGGAAAAGAAAGCTATTGAAATGCTGGAGAATCTTAGGAACTTCTGGAAACCAAAATTGAAATGAACTTTTATTAGAAGATACATTAAAAAGAAAGGTTAATCAGTGGGCCATGTTACCATTTCCAACTAACTCAAAACCTGGAAGATATACATATTTTTTTCAAAGCTTGCAAAAGGAGGAGGAAGACAGAACCCACGAAGGACAGGCTGAATTCACAAACTGCCTGTCTTTTTTCAATGCAAAATATGAACTACAGCTCTTCTAAATAGCATGGAGCATGTAGAAGACTGGGTTAAAAAAAGTAGCCTTGTTTGGGGAGTACCACGTTTGAAGGAATTATCTGTAAAAATAGAGGTATGCAGAGCAAGGCAGAGGTGAATTTCATTTGAAATCTTACCTTATTCAGTACTAATAATGAATTGTTTTTGAACATTGCAGGGATAGGACTGCCAAAAGAGAGACATCAACGTGCATTCCAAACACTGGAAATATCGGCCTGATTTTATAAGGCAGCACTTGCTCCTGATTCAAGTGCTTGTTCTTCATAGGCTGTAGCTGCTTTACACAGAGAGGAACATGTTTTACTGGGGCTGTTGTGTTTTTCACACTGACACAAAACAGGTTCCTGGAACAAGGTTCTGAACGAACTTTTCTGTCATGGAAATATTGGAGATGTTCCTGCAATTCAAAAAAGGCTGAAGGGAATCAGAACTAGAGTTAGAGATTTTATAATAGACAACAGAACCCGAACCTGGAACAGCTGTAAACTGTAAGGGAGTTAAACTGACATCTGGGAAACCCCAAACAAGAACTGTGAGATGACTTGGAGGCAAAGATAGTATTCACTTCTGTGATTTTTCTCCTGCTATAAGGTCTCCATTTTAATATGTGAAAACCTCAATCAGCCACCAGATCAAAACATCCGTTTCCATGGTAATAACGTTCTGAATGTGATCCATGAATTAAATCATACCTGAGTGGGCTTTCAGAAACCATGGCTTTCCATATCCGAATTTCCAGGCTCTGACTAGTGTAGAACAGGATGTCATTAATTTTGAAATATCCTGTTCAGAGGAGGACCAAGTGAAGCTAGTGTTTGAATACCTGATGTGCTGCCCTGCATTCCTGAATAACCCAGTGATGGCTGTCTGGGAATGCTTCGTTTCCATGTGCACTTTGTTGGCCTGGAAATGGAAGTGAGACTCATTTATAAAACCCATAAGAACCCATATAAGGTAATCTGCTTTAAATTCAGAGCAACAGGTACCTCTGAAGTCATCCAGGTTCTCAAGCTGACGTGAGCATAGCTTGGGCAGAACTTGGCCCAACTGGGCCAGCACAGATCTGTGTTATGGGTATTTCTTCTTTTCATAAACAGAAAAGAGGACTTTGTGCCCTTGAGAGATCAGATTCTCATCCCATTGGATCAGATGGGGCAGTTGTGTTGCTGAGATGTGGAAAAATCCACTCCCATTATAGGCCTTCAGGAACAGATTATTTAAACCACACCAGCTGTTTAGTCCTGGACTAATGCTTGGTATCTGAAAAGGCTTCAAAGGCAAAGTGGTCAAATTCCATATCTGTATGAGGGCATGGCATTGGTTTCCAAGATGTTGTCATTTTTAGTTTGTGGTTTTGGAGGGAACAAGAAAGGAGCTGGAAAACTTAAAAGTTTTCCAGCCTTCATAGATGCTAATTGTTACAATGGGCAAACTCAGCAATGTCGGGATTAGGAATTGCTCTCGAGAGACTGTCCTGGAAGAAGAGTCTTGTATTTTGATTGTTTTGTTCAGATTGTGTTCAAAATGATGTTTTTCATGTGTTGTTTCAAAACTACGAGCAGTTTTGCTTCCTCCTTTCTTCCATGTAGCCAGTGATTTGCCCTGCACTTGGAACAATGTTGTTATGAAGGGAGTTGGGCTGAGTTTCAGAACTGCTTTTGTAGCCACCAGCAGCCTCTGGTGAGCCCGAATTGCACATCATATGGTTCCCTCCACTTCTCCTGTCATCTTGTGTGGACAAAACCTGGCAAGTTGTGGTTTTCACTGTAAATGTTCAGTCAGCTGACACTTGGAATGGTGAATTATAGATAAGTGCACCTGAGGGGGCTGAGGTGTCTACTCCCAGAATTTCGTGGTGAAAAAGATGCCTGAAGAAAATTGTGCCTGTGATAATTGAGAAGTCTGGGCTCAGCACGAGATGTCGTTGATGTGCATACCATCAATATTTTGGTATTTAGGGTATGTCTATGGTAATTGTGACTTGAATACACCTGAGGAAGCTGCAGGAATCTTCTGGAAGGTGAAAAAGGTTTTTGTGAAGTCTTTTCAGAATGTCCACCTATAGCAGCTTGTTTGCTCTTGAAATGGGGAGACACAAACAGTGTGGGATACCACAGGGGTTGCTCTTGGATCAGGTATTTCAGTGTAGGACTCGGAAAGTATTTTTATTGCCACTCAAGTTTGTCCATATCTGTTTTGTTTGACCATTTTGCTATTTCTGTTGGTCAAGTAATGACTAGTTATATTCCTCCAACTATATTTGACTGGGGAGGGGGAGGGATTGGTATTTGAAATAATTTATATGCAATAGCATATTTTAAGTTCCTGGCTTAAACTCAGATCATGGGTTGCATTGAAGGGAAGGTAGAAACGTCATGTTTTCCATTAAACCAATGAAGTCATTTATCTCTTAGGATACGAAACACAAATCTTGCTTTCTTTCACACAAACATTGCAGTTGTTTAGCAATAAGAGAAGTATCAGAGGTTTGCATTTTACTGCAAAATAGGGAACTAGTTTAAAGAAACCCTCATAGCAGTATTAGGAACAAGTAGGGAATGGAGCCCTCATGGATCATTATTAAGCCACAATTATTATTAATATTAGCCAGGGTACCTGCAGGAAAGGGGAGATCTTTTCCATCCCTTATTCCACACCATCACAGTGAGCAGCACCTCAAGGCAGGATATCACTGCCACACTCAGATGGCAGTTCCTGTTCTTGAGGTTTTGATCCTGCACGCATGCAGAGCTTAATTCTGATAAATCCTGGGGGTTTTGTGGTATATTCCCCAAATCCTTGTTGTTTGTAGGCCAGAGGCAGAGCAATATGCCAACAATGTGGTACAATATAGTTAAGATTCTGGTGCACTACAGGGGTATTTATCTCTCCTACTCTTCATAATAAAAAGATTATTTGTTCAATTAATTTCCAAGAGCAACTTTCTATTACTCTGGCAATTCTTAGCTTCACACTGTGGGCAAAATTCCTGCAGAAAGCCTTTTATGTGGAAAAACAATTGCCCTGTGTGTATTAGAATCAACACTGTTATCATCATATGTAACATTATCTTTATTAAATTTCCTTGTTGTACCTTTTGATCTATAGCCCTCCATAAGTTCTGCTTTTCAAGTAACCTCTGCTCTGGTACTTTTAGTGCTCCAATGCTGATCCTAAAACATGTGCTGAAATAATGGAGAATTCCATTTGCAATCCAGAATCATGGGAAATGTTGAGAGATCCATACTGAACATGCAGCATAACATTTCCTGAGGGGATTCCTTTTGGGGATTTTTAATTTTCTATGGCAAGGTGATTTTTATTCCTCTCAGCACTTTGCTCAGGTGTTTACATTGAAGGATACTCTTTAGGATAAGAAGAGAGTTTCTAGGGCCAAGCTCTAAGTGTAGGGTATGATGAGGCATCTTTGTTTATTCCAGCACAAGCCCTGTGGCTTCTCTTGGTAGTTACCCAGCAAAGAACAGTTATCTGTGAATTTGGACAGAATTTAAAACTCCATTGTTTGAGCCATTCACAGCATGCCAGGCATTTTCTGCAACAACTCTAGGGCAATAGAAGAGAACCATTATTTCACCTTACCAACAGAGGAGAAAAAATTAGAAATTGCTTAAAACAGAGCTGAGATTCTTGTAAATCTAATGAAGGGCCGAGGGAGAGGGGGGGTGATGTTTATATTTATCTCCTTTCAGCGACATCTGTTATTGTATGGTAACACTGCAATATTCTGTGCAAATACTGGGTTGATACATTTGATTGAACATATGCAAAGCTCTTGTGGCCGTTTCTGCATATGGCTCTGCTACTGAGGATTCCTTAGCTCCTTCCTTTCCCTCCTTTCCTCTGCTCTCCATTAGGATTTTTCAGACCATCAATCCTGTAGGTCTCCTGTGCCATCATTCAGTTCCACAGAGGCAACATCCTGGACACCCACAGGGCTGTAATTCAAACATCCCTAACCCACATATAGTGCGTTACAAAAGCAAAACAGAGGCCCAGATAGTGATAAATAAGATGTGACTTGCAAAATCAAAACTCCTGGGTGCATTTTCCCCTCCTCCCACCCCAGAGTAACCAAGCAGCTGCCTTGAGAAGCAAACTGAGTGTCACCTCGACTCTACCAATTTTATTCCAACCTGGGACAAGAGGACAACAAAGGGAAAAACATGTGCCTCGGGACAAAACTTGCCTGTTGTCATGAGTTAACAGTTAACTGGTGAAAGAACATTGGGGTACTTAGAAATCATGCCATATTTAGTTTATTCAGTGGAGTGGCAAGGTCAATGACTTTCCCCTGTTCTGGGTGTGGAAGGCAGGAGTGTGCAGAGCTGAACACATTCAGGAGGCTCCACAAAGGGTGACCTGACTGCCAGGGAAGGAAGATGGGCCTTGAAAAATCCAGCTGCTGTTTTGGAGTAGCAAGGAGATGCTGTGTGCAGAAGGCAGTAGTTATTTCCAGTTTGTTTCCAGTTTGTTATTTCCAGTTATTTCCAATTGTTTCTCTAGAGAAACAATTCTGTGGTTACTGTAACTATTCCAACTTCAGAAACTGAATTGCTTTAAAACAAACAAGGAAACACAGGAACACCCCAGAAAAACACCCATGAAAACCTAACCAAGAAGGTGCTGCTAGAGAAGGGCTGGATGGCCTGGAAATACTGGTGCTGCGCACAGTCGTGCTTTGCTCCTGTTTCTGATGAATTTTGCCATAGAATTTGGTTATTTCAGAGCATTAAGGAAGTCACTGTGTTGGGGCAATGGTTGAAAACACACTGAAGTTTTGTAGGTGTGTGTACCTGTTATGGCCAAACTTGCCTGAAAAGCAGCTCAGCACTTCATGTGTCCATGTGGAAATGGCTCTGAAGAGCATGGATTGCTGTCTACAACTGTGCTTTGAGCAGGGGGATTTTATTCTGCTTTTTAGAGTAGTAGATTCTATGATTTGAAGGGCAATCAAAAATTCACAATGGAATGAAATGTGATAATTGAGATTTGCATTTGGTTATCCTTTAGCATTTATTGTGCTTCGGTTGATGACTGATCACTCTGAAACTCAGTTCCCTTGCTTTTAACTGATGGACAGTCTTCTGTAATGGAATGAAAGGCTGATTGCCTACCCCACAGGGCAGAGAGGGGGCAAGTTTTATGGGACAACCTGTATGGTATTTGAAAAGATTGTTGTGCAAGGGAAACCCTTGAATAGTTCCTGTGAATCCTTTTCACAGTTCTTAAGATTTGTGTGGAGCTTCTGCCCATTTCATAATGGTAAAAAGAAATGAACAACTCTCCTACTCCCTTTTGACACTTTGCTGTATTTCCTTAATATTTACATCCTAATTTGTACTGCATCTGCTTCTTGATTCACTTGCTCCTTTGGCAATCTCAAATGAAGGCAAAGAATTTTGACATTAATTTACCTTGATATCATTCCTAAGAGTTAGGGTGCTAAAAGTGAAGCAAAATAAAAATAATAAAAATAAAATAAAAACTTCTGAAGATGGGATTTCACGGAAGAAGAGGTTGATGAACACAGACATAACACTATGAGTTAAGAGCTCTTGTTGACCCACTATTTCCTAAAATATAATGCTGCTAAAATGAATATTATACATGTATCAGACATAATGTGTTGTGCCGGTTTAGAGTTAAACCACCAGGAGAAATGAATCCAAGCCCGTGGTGACTTGGAAGCTGAGCACGTGCAAGGTCATAGGCTGTGTATGGTTCATGTTAGACACTACTTGGGAGGCACTCAAAAAGGTTTGGAACATTTGCTCCATTTGAAGCGCACACACAACATTTGACTCCAGTCAGCCCCTTTTGTTCCATGGTGATGTTGCTCAGTGTACTGGGGGTTCTGCTGTTATTCTCTGGCTGCAACAAATGAAGACTCAAAGCCAAAACCTGTCAAGCTGCTGGTAGTGTAAGCACCTTGAAAGCCAGGAATGAGAGTATTTAAGAAAAGGAGAAATCTGTGTTTATTGTTTGAGATCTGAAACAATGAAAATGAAGCTGCACGTGCACATTTTTCAAAGGTGGTGGAAGGGATTCAGTATTTTGACAGGTCCCATTAGTCTTTGGTGAGCATTCTGTTCTGGATGTGATCCATTGGTGTGATTCTCCTTGCATCTTTTACAAAGCTATACTAAAAACATGATGCCCAAGAGCATCATTAAGAAAACGAGAATTTTTAATCCTTTAGTAATTAGTTTATTCTTTGGTAACATACAGTTTGTCAGAAATTTGACCTTGCATTGGAAGTTACTAATTTAATTCTGTCAGCCTGACTAAATTTCCTGTTAAAGCTTGCACCTTAGGAGACACTCTGCATTCCTAAGATCACATTACTGATGAGTTATTAAATCAACAGCACTATTTAAAAGTGTTTGAAAACAGTGTTGTGTCACTACAACTCGGGAGAGTTTTTCTGAAGTGTCAAAGTCACGTGGAGTGAAATAGGGATTCAAAAGCTGTAAGTCTGAAAAGGGATGCTAAAAATGGAAGGTGATGGAAATCAAAGAAGGTAGCCAGGTAGTTCCTGCCTTTTCCTGAGGCAGCTACATCTACTAATTATCTTAATTGTGACTGTATAAAATACCGTGTCAGTGCCTCAGACCTGCTGGTCCCTTGTCTCTGACTTCTCCATCCACCAGGTTCTAGGTCTGTCTGAGCTGCTGCCTTTTGTACTGCTGGGCAAGGCCACTTGCCCTGTGCATTGACATTTTAGACCCATCCAGGGTCTAGAGATGTTTCCTAAAACCTGTGAAGAGCCTTCAAGATGTCCTTGGCTTTTTCAGTCTGCTCCTTTGAGCACGTGAGGCTTTTGGCACAGGACAAAGGGCCCTGGCTACTCTCTGTGCGGAAACAGAGGACACCTTGTCAGGAAAAGAAAAATTGAAAAGCTTCTTGTTGTAACTAAAGATCTCCAGTTTCCTTCTCAGTGTTCTACATGCATGAGAGAACAGAAATATCTTTATTTTTCACTAGCATTTGTAGAGCTTGTAGAGCAGAGGACTAGCAGGGGAATTCTGATAGTGTTTATCAGGCAGCCTGGCCAATCGATGCTCGCTGAGAAGTGATGGTCAGGAATCCTAAAGGCTTTTTTCCCCAAGGCTAAGCAAGGAGGCAGCCTCCTAATCCACCTTCTTGGAGGTAGTCAGAAGCAGTCAGACTCCTGGTCAAACGCATTTTCAAGACCATTTTATAACTTCTTATGTATTCAACTTCCATGTGGTGCTTCACATATTTGTTGTTTGTCTCGTGACCTTATTTGTGGGATAAAGGTGGCAGTGAACATGGGAATTATCGTAAATACTGTGTAGACTTGAATGGGAAGAGCAAATGAATGGCACTAGATAGCAACGTTTATTGTGTCAAGTCTTTGGGAAGTCATTTATGTGTAACTACTTCTAATTAGTGCCATTCAAACCAACTCAAAGGACTCCAAAACAGATGCCAGTTGTTGCAAGGGATGAGCCTGGATACTTGTCATTTTGTGCAGTCAACTGGCACTTAGAACACTGACAAGACTTTAATATCAGAGAGGGGGGAAAGGTTTCAGTACTGCTGTCATTTTTAACAGGCAACATTTCTCTTAATGAACTGTAATTGGGAAGCTGTTGCTTCGTGGATGAGAGTTGCCATTCCCTTGGGCTGTGGTTGCTCCTCCTGAGCAGCACCATCTTCAGCTCCTCCTCTGTGTCACCTCTAGAAAATGGGCATCGTTTTCATCCTTGCTGGGAGCACCATTAGAGGAGGAGTAACATCAGGTGAACATCTAAGAAGGAAAGACACCTGGGCTTGGAGTTTGGGAATTTGTTCTTTCTTGGAGGAAACATGCTGAAAAAACCCCATGAATTAGTAGATCAACTCAGCCTGAACTTCAGTGAGAAATAAGTTAAACAGAATCATTTAGTCATAATTTTGCTTTTGATTTGAATGCAATTTATAAACATGATCAAGGAGCAATATTGCTTTGTGTAAATTGATGTCCAAATAGCAAGGCTTCACTTTGTAGTGGTACTCCGCCACTCTCTAAAATTGCTTTTTACTTAATTAATACTCTCCAGGAGGGTGACACTCTTCTCTGGCTGGAACAGCAGCTGTAGTGCAGTGATGAACCTCAGAAAAATCTCAGCATCTCTGGGACTGCTGCAAGTCTTGGCACACCAATGCAAAAGATCCTTTTGGCATTGCAAAGAAAACAACCCTCTGGCTTTTATAGCAATTTTCTCAGTGATCCCAATATTACTCTGCAGTGGGGGGTTTGATTTTTAAAGCCAGTGGTTTTGGATGTTTCCCTAATGTAATTTAACTTGCTGTGTTTCAGGGTGGTATTTAAAGCCACGTTTGGGCCACATTTGCCAGGATAGTGATGAGAGAGCCTAAATAAGATTGAGACAGCACCACTGTTAAGGGCCACCAGCTGGTGTGGGGCCAAAGGAGGAGCAGATGCCAGGTTGTGATCCCAAGGGCTCTGGGATTCACCTGCCTGAGCTCTCCTTTCTCCTCCTTGTCCTGGAGGATGCAGGGTGCTAATTGCTGAGTATCCTTGGGGTCAGGCTGAGTTCTGATGGATTTTTCTGTCTTACAGTGAAGAAAGGACTCTTGAAAACCTGGTGGATATTGACAGCATTAAAAACACAGGGTACAGATATATTCAGAATGACTTCCTTAAGGAGAAGAGGTGGGGTGACTGATATATTAGCAGTTCAGAAAACTTTCAGGATATTTGAGGGTCTTTGCTTTGTGCCAAGGGGGTTCCCTTGGTTCCATGGAGCACTCCCAGTTCTCACAAATGCTGTTTCCAAAGAGTTGCTGATTCAAAGCCTGTTTTGCTTTGCCCTCAGGCACTTCTCTAATTTCTTTTGGCCGTGCTGACAATAGATTTCTGTTTGAGATGCTGGTGTGACTTGGAGGTTGGTGGAAAGTAGAAGACAATAAACTAAATGAGAACTAAGTTCTACCTTTAGTAGGCAGCTTTGAGTAGTTCCATGACATGTTACTGATTTGTGGACAGATGGCTTTGGAAAGCTCCAAGGAAAAGATTCAGTGCAAGGTGGTGTGGAAGGATAATGCTAATGGGCACAAAGTATGATGGCACAGAGCTCCCCATGGTGCTGGGAGTGCTGTCCTGATAACACAGGGCAGGACTCTGCCACTGCCTCAGGTTGAAGGAGTTTGGGAACTGTCTCCTAAGCTGGTGGGACCTACCATGCTCACCTGGAGACTTTAGCTTTGTTCTTACTCCATGTGTTTCTTAGCAAATGGTAGCAATTCTGTGAGTTATGCTCCTCTGTACAGAATAATTTAAATATTAATATATATCACTCTGTAGCCCCTGTGTAGAACACAGTCATTATAGAATTGAGGTGAATGAATAATTTTTAAATAGGAAAAGTTGCAAAATCCATGCAGTCAATGAAAATGTCTCTGCAATGCCCATTCATAAACAGCCCTCTTATGTTAAATGACGACCACAAAGATATTGCATGGTAACCAGGTGGTGATGAAGCCTCCTGCTCGTGCTTGATCCTTGTTTGCTGCAGGGAAGCTCCAGGAAGCCTCAGGAATGCCTATTTCCATGGCTTAGCATCATTCCTTGCATCCTCTGTGCTGAGTCAGGGCTCACTTTAGAGGGGTCACATGTGACAGACCAGCTGAACAAAGCTGTGTGCATTTGAAGCACAGGAGTGTGCAAGAGTGGCCAGTGAGAAAACTGAAGGGCAGCTTGATATTCCCAAGGCACTAAATCCTCATAGTTCAGGCGTTGGACTCCTTTCTACTTAATGAGGAAGAATTCACTCTTGGCTTAACTCCACTGAAGTTAATTTCTCTGACCATAAATTTGGCCCAGTATGTCAATACAAACTTAACTCACTTGTGTTCATAGAGATTAACTCAACAGCATCTTATGTATGCCCAGAATAATTAGTTTACTGTCTCTTGAGGTTTATTTAATTAATTTAGAATGTTTTCCATTTAGAAGACACTTACTGCAGAAACAGGTCTGTTGCAGATAAGAGAAACTCTAACTACTCCTTCAGTCTTGTGCTTGACTTGTTGGAAAGAAAATACTTGGAGCAGGAAAAGTCATGGTACTTTGCTAAAGCTGCTCTCTCTGAGCCTGTTTGAATTCCAGCAACCTGGAATGGTTTTCTGCTTTAAAATAATATTAAAATACATGTGTATTAACCTTTTAATAGTCCTGTGCTTCCTCTGATCAGCCAAGAACCATTGCAATCGTTTCTGAAATTTGTTACAGCTTCAGAGAAGATAACTTATTTATAGGAAAGTCTTTCAGATCTGCAGTCAGATGCTGAATTTTTAAAGGGAGACTATGTGTCAGAAGCTAAATAATTAAGATCCATGCCTTCTCAGCATTTTATTTCAGATATTAAATATTACATAATAGATTTTTTTTTCCTCCCATGGAAACCAAGCCTTTAAAGTGGTGTAGCCTCAAACAGAAAAATCACTGTATTGTACAGTTAAGCTGATACATCTTGGCTTCTACAAATAGTTCAAAAAAACTTCTTAAAATATTTCAGCATTCCAGTTGTCCCTGTTTAGGAATATGATGCGAGGCTGTGATTTGGACATCAGCTCACCCTTCCTGAACCTCCCAACAAGGGTCACTGGAAAGCTCCAGAAAGATTCTTAAGCAAAAGTTGATGTTGGGACCAAGGGAAGCAGAGCCCAGGCTGAGGCTTTCCATGCTCAGCTCCCACGAGAGCCGGGACAGGTTTATCTCTGCGCTGCCACTCAGTTCCTTCTGCTGCAAACCACTGGCCTCCTCTGGAAGGAATGCAAACTGCACGAATCCTCCCCAAGAGCTCTGCTGCAAACGCCGAGCGCTGTGCTTTGCCTCCCGATGGAGCAGCCTGCTCCGGCCTGAAGTCTTGCTTGAAATCCTTAACGTGCTCGTCGCGTTCAAAAACCATCTGAAGCTTTGAGCGCTTAGGAGCCTTTCCCCAGATTTTGCTGGAATTCAAATAGATGCCGTGGTACCCCACGAAAGGGCTATGCCAAAGCTTTTTCCTCCAGCAAAACCCGCGCGATCAAAGGCACCAGCACAATTTTCCACCGGCTCAGGTTCCAGTCCTGTCTCCCTTTTCAAGTGGTAATGTTATCTGGCACCGGCAGCAGCGCAGCAAACTGCATTTAGCTGTTCTCTCCCCTCACCAAAACACAGAGTTTATGTGCTTACCACTTTCTCTTCTGTAAAAGACTTGGAAATCTCTGGTTTCCATGGGGAATCATGAGATAAGCCTTAAGGGAGGTTGACTGTAGAGACTGGAGCTGGGACCTTCCTCCAGCACTGACCTGCTCGGAGTCCCCCCGGCCGTGTTGCGCTGCCATGGTCTTGGTAGGGTGGAAAACCAGGGCATCAGGTTCAGCTGGTGAATGACTTGCACTCAAAGTTGTTCCTGTCCTTTCATCCTTTCCAAAGGGATGTTGGGGGTGTTTGAGTGGAGCCAGGATCTGGCTCCCAGCTGGAGCCACTTTCCTGTTTCCACCTCCCAGCTCAAGAGTTGGAGTTAAATGGGTATGAAATGCTCTAGTGGGTCCTCTTAGACTTCCCCACATTTTGGAATTCTTCATGTTTCCTAGAAACTGGTCCTCTAACCTGGACATTCAGTATGACCTGCAGCAGATAAGCATTTTGTGTCCATATAGAAATAGGCAAGTTATTAAAAGCTGAGAAAGAGCTGCCCTGTCAGTGCTATATGTGATCTACTGACCCCTGATGGTTTGGGGATTTCTCCCCAGTTTGTGTTTGTAGGAATATAAACAGATGTGGCAGCAAGGTCATGTTTGCATCATTTAAAACCTTCCTTCTGGTACTGGGAGGATTTTGGTTTTGAAAGTCTATGTGCATATGTATGTGATGTGTAACTCACTTCACATGCCAGTCTTAAGAGCAGTTAAGTGTTGTTGACAAGCTATTTCTCATGATTTGCAAGTCATTTGCCTAATTATAACCAATGCAGATGAAATGATTGAGAGTACATCAAGACCAGTGCTGGTCAAATGCTGGAGAGCTCCTTGCAATGATCTAGGGAATGGACACACAGGTGTCCTGGTCACTGGTCTGTCCTAAGCCATCCATCATTCCTTTCTCTTGAGGATCAGCCTGAGATGAAGAGGAGCTGCCTGGTGGATGAGACAGATCTCTAGGAGGAGGAATCTGTTTTTCACTGAGTTTTCAGCATACTTAGGATTATGAAACATCAAAGAGAACTTGCATGAGCCAAGACAATATGTTAATAACAGCCTCTGCCTGTGCTGCAGGGGCTGGAGCAGCTTTGGAGAGTATTCCTGTTGCTCCTGGGAACAGGTGTAACTTACTGCTTGTATATTCAAGGATCACTTTCCGCCCTTCCATCAGCTGTTTGGGGTTGAATGAAGGGGATGACTGTAGCAGAATAGCCTTAATAATTATAAAATATTTTAAAGTGCGAGTACTGGAGGGTGCTCAGGCACCTCAGGGTGTGATGGTTCAACACCAGCACATCCCTTGCTGGCTCTGCAAGGGTTTCCCTCAGCTGTGGTGGGTGCTGTGCAGGGAACCTGCTGCTGCTCAGATGTAGCCCCTCTTCCCCTGCATGCCCTCAACACCCTCGGAGGACTCTCTGGCTTTGCATCTGCACTGGCACCTCTTCACACCCACTTCCTCCCCTCATCAGGGTGTTCTACCTGAGATCTGTAAATCAAAGTGTATAACTGAGTTGCTTATATCTTGTATTTTTAATGGACATGTTGAACTCAGATGATAAAACACCTTGTATTAATAACATCTCTGTGGGGACTTAAAACTTGAGCCCAGTTATAGGGTATTTCTTTTCCTGTATAAGTGGTTTTATTCCTTGATGTTTCTTTGTGGCCTTCCCCATATCTGTCCTCTCCAAGGAACCCAACTGATAAAATGTAGGAATATTTAACTTTTGCTGGTTTATGACATCTTATATCTCTAGGAGACTTGGTGGCACCAACGACTAGTGTAGCATATCCCTAGAAATCTGACCTCCAGTTTCACTCACCTGACATTTATCAGTGCTCAGGTGCTACAGAATTTGGGCTTTCTTCCTTCAATGTTTGGCACCCACAGTTAGTGCTGGAAAGCCAATAATCAGTCTGAGCTTTGGCAAAATTATTTCAAAGCCTTTTTGTTGGCTGGAATGGTAAATTAACCAAGGAGAAGTATTAGGTGGCTTTCATTGTCATCTTTGATTTGGCTTTGGGCATGGACACCTTCCACCAGCCCAGGTTGCTCCATGCCCTGTCCAACCTGGCCTTGGACAGTTCCAGGGATGGGGCAGCCACAGCTTCTCTGCCCAACCTGTGCCAGGGCCTGCCCACCTTCACAGGAAAAGATTTCTTCCTAATATCCAACTTAAACCTCCCCTCTCTACGTTTGAAGCCATTTCCCTTGTGCTGGCACTCCAGGCCCTAGTAAAAAGTCCCTCACCATCTTTCTGGTGGGCTCCCTTCAGGCAAGACACAGAGCATTTGAAAATAGTTAATGGGGTAAAAAAAGTGAACCATTTAGGGAACACATAAGAGGAGTCAGTTTGCTTTCCCAGGGTTTAGATCAGACTGTGACTTTTTCTGTGTGAAAGTATTAAATCTATATATAATCATCCCCATGGTATCTTCTGGGTTTGTTTGTGTTTCAATGTTGCAAACTGACAAAAATGCTCGGGACTCATACATTTTGTTAGGCTGCTGATAATATAAAATATTGAAGGCCAGCTTATTTGTAGTTTTTCAAGAAAAAGAAGTAGTGCTACTTGCTTTTGCAACATTTTACTTCCTGGCTGAGGTTTCTTATCTGCTGCAAAAGTGAGTGTAGGCTGTGGGCAAGATGCATCTGGTGAACAGCAGAATCATCAGAAATTTTCATTAGAACTGAAATAAGATTTACAATGAGATAGAAATTAATGCAAAACCCCTAAAACAATTAAAATCCTTGCACAGTTACTTAAATCCATCTTCGCATGTATGTTATTTTCTCAGCTTCGGATCCAAAAGTCGGCAGCTATTTATTTTCTGATGGTATTTAAAGATCGCTCTTCTGTGCTTATCATTCCTAGAGGTCTGATGTTTTTTCCAGATCCACAGATTTATGGCATGAAGAGATTCAAAATAGAAGACCTTTAGCGTGATCTTTCCAGCTGCATGTATTTTTAGAAATAACTGGAAGGTAGAATACATTTAATTTTCAGAGTTTCAAAAACAGTTGTATTGTCAACAAGACAAGTACCAAACTGAATCCAACATATCCATTGAAACAGTAGCTTTATTCACCCTTAATTTTGTGATGCATGCTAGAAATGAGTGCTAAAAATCACAGTGCTGTGTCCTCCTCATACTTTCTATTAATTCTGAATGAAGTGCATGAGATGACTCTGTTAAATGAGTTTGTTGATGATGAGTTGCTTTGGGCTTGGGAAGACCTGAGTTATACCACTGTGAGCCTTGTAGGGCAGTTACATCCTCTGGAGATGGATTTCCACCAGAGTCTCTTCCTTTGTTTTTTGTCAAGAGATCATATCTTTTTGTGCAAGTATGATTTAAAATAGGAAAAAAAAAAGAGGTTAAATGCACTGAAATGCTTTTACCATATGCACACAGTTTGAGTCCACACCAGGGCTCTGTGGTCTGTTCTCCACCTGTGCTCATGTCCATGGCTGGCCCCTTCCCTTGACCATCCCTAGGGTACCCCTGACATGGTTTCTGCATTTGTGTGTATTCTTTCTGCCTCTGTTTACAGAAAGGCATAATTACGTGAAAGAGAAGTGTGAGCTGAGCGAGAGGAAACACTTTTGATCTATGGTGTGTCATTTATTGCACAAACTTTCTATCATCCATGTAGATCAGCTTCTCCTCTTTTCTACAGGAGTAAAACTTCCTGAGATTATGAAAATCCAGATGTTGGAAATACCTGGGCATGTAAGGGTCAAGTAGGATCCTGCCATTAATGGCTTGAGCATTATGTTATGCAAACATTAGAACTGTAAAAGCCCAAAGTGTGTGGCTGCATTTGCTGTGAGGATAAACAATCCTTGCTAGGAGGATAAACAGAACCTTTTGACCATCACTGGCTTTTGTACAGACCAGTCAAATGGAAACCTCTGGCTGCCATGGTAGTGCTGCACATTAATACTTCTAATTTCAGGAATTTTCTTGACACTGATGCTACCTCAGGTGGGTGCTCCTACACCTACACTGCTGGGGGACTTTTATATTGCTGTTTAGCAGTTTGGAAGCTTTAAGTTTTGATTGTTGTCACCTTCCCTGGTTTCCAGCTATTTGTTGCCACCAGTTTTGAGTGCTAGGAAATACATCTGGAAAAATGCCTGGCTGGCTCAGGAGCTGGACATAGGGTGGGCAAGGGACAAGAGGTGTTTCACAACTGGCTTTGGTATCACCATTGCATGTGGCTTTCAAGGGAAATTAATGAGCTCAGGCACCCAAAATTACTTATATATAACATGGAATATACCAAATTGAGATGCAAATGACTTTGTTTTACAATATGTTTGTGTTTTGCTGGTCTTCAGCTCAAGTCCCCACTGTGCCAGACAGTGGACTAATGTCTAATCACAGTTTTTAGGCACTGAGTGGACCCAGGAGAGGAGAAGCTCTGATAAAACCACACAGATCACAGTTTATTAACATGTATTGGGAAACAAGAAGCCTAATCACCACATAGGGTTTTCAGGTAAATAAATATGTTCCAGAAAGCATCCCGTGTTGTCATTCCCGGAAGCTTTTGGACAGCTTGCTTCATCTATCCAAAGGCCATTTCCAGACAGAATTTTTCCTATTCAAAAAAATCCTCCTAGTCTATTGCAGCATCAGAACACTTGGGGCTCTATTTTCTGCCACTAGGAAAATCATACCCCAAAGTTTCCAGAAATACATACAATATTAAAGGAGGTTCTTTCTGAAGAGCCAATACCAGTAATGTGGGATGTGAAGAGCAAAGTGTCCTGCAAACAGCTTAATTACCAGCCTGTTGGAAATTTGTTATTTTCTCTTAATGCTGTATGATTCAAATCCTTCCTGTTGTGCACTTTTCCCCCCCCTGCTTTAAGTGGTTGCTTGTGAGGCCAAAGCTTGGCTGTATCATTTTTTCCTGCAGATAAATGAAAGCAAAGTGAGAAAGTGCTTCTGAAGCCAGGAAAAATGGAATTGCAGATCCCTCTTTTCTGGCTTTTAAAGAGCAGGGCCACTGATCCCATGGCTCGGTGTCCCTTCCTCCTGCACCAGGAGTGTCCCTCTTGTCCCTCTCCCCTGGAGATGTCCCTCCAGGATGAACTGCCCGTGGCTCTCTGGCTTTGGTGGTGGCACAGCGAGTGCTGTAGCAGTGAGTGAGTCATGGCTGCAGAAAAGCCATCTCAAGGACAAGCTAAGGGTGTTGGAGGCAGCAGCTTCATGAAGCCACGACTCAGGACTAGTCCAATGCTTCCAGCCTCAAGGAATATGCCTTTAAGAAGCTGAGGCCCCAGGAGGGAAGGCAGTTATTTAAAATCAACAAAAGCCAAGTCTTGAGATGGCGTTTTGTGTTGAAAATGTTGTGTTTAGGTGCTGTGACGCTGCAGAAAACAGCGTTACATAAAAGCACAGCAGCTGCAGTCTGCACTCGGGGGCAGGGGCAAGGCACGCAACCAAACCAAAAGGGGAGGGCCAGAGCAGAGGAAAACATTTTAGAAGTATGTTATAAGGAAAAGAGTTTCCAAGGGGGGAGCTGACATGGGGCTTAATAACTGCCACAGCTTGGCATTGCATTTTTTTTTTTTAATATGTAAGATGATTTTAAGCAGGATTTACAACTTGGCAGTTGCTTCTTGTTTCTGGGGTGTTACTGGCCCTGGGAAGGGCAAAGTGCAGCCCTTTGAGGGAGGAAGGGTGGCTCTGCCCATCCCTGTCGGGAAAGGGGCAGGCACTGGGCAGCATCCTTGGGTTCTGAACCCGCTTCTTCTTCGTGCAGCAGAACTGCTGCTGCCCTCAGAACAAAATTGAGCTCTAAATCAGGTGTTTATAAAGCAAAGTAGTCCTTGAGATATCTGTGTCCTTGCTGCATTTGGAAATAGGGACTGAGAGCAGGTCTCCAGCTCGGGTTCTTAGTTTAACCACTAAGCCTGGACACTCCAGGTGTGAGCACTGCCTACCTGTGTGGGTATGGACAGAGCCCAAGGTCCTGTGGCTTTCCATCCTTTCTTCCATGCTTTGGGTTGGGAAGTTTGGTGAGCTGTGCGTGTGGTGAAGTCAGAGGCAGTAGATTCCTAATGCTGCAACAGGTAGAGCAAAGTCCTTTTCAGTGAGAGAACTAGTGAATCCATCAGCTTCCAAAGCATCATTTTTGGAGAAAGTTGGTCTGTGTTGCCCTGGTTAGATGCTGATTGCATTGCTGTATTTGGTTAGTTATAAAACGCGGTCTTTAATTTTGTATTCATAAGATAAAAGCAGATTAGGTGGACTGGATTGATGGGTTTGGATCTGTAAGTATCACCTGTTGTCTTCAACCAGGGGAAGCTCTCCATATTTTGCAGATCTAATATTTTGATACAGGTGAGCATAAGAGGTCATGTAAGTGCTGTGAAACATTCTCATATCCATGTTCTTGTCAGAGCAGATGATGGTCTTTGTGTGGATCATCCTGACAACGTGTAAATAAAAGCATGGTAGATATTTCTCTACAAGTGAAGAACCTGTGCTTTCATAGCTTTAGACTATAAAAATGGACAACCTGGATGAATTAAAGATCATTTTCAAGATTCAGCCCCTTTCATCTCAGGTCACTGTGATCAAACTCAGCATGAGTCAGGATCACCTTTTCGTGGCAAATCAGTCCAGTGCAGCAGCAGGGGGAAAGGTGAGGGGATCAGGCATAATTGGGATCTTGTTGAATGAATTGCTCAGATAGCACCTTCTGAAGGAAATTGTAATACCTTCTCACTTTTACCAGACAGGTCCAATAGGTCAGAGTTTGGTCAGTCAGTGTAAAAGGAGCTTGGGTTACCCATCCTGGGCTGCATCAGTCCTCTGAGGGTTGGCAGACACTGAACTTTGTATGCACTAAGGTTAATTGCAAATAAAGCTCAGGAAGTTAAAAGATTAATGCTGTTAAGAGTCTTTTTATGATCTGCAAGCCTGTTTCCATAATAATAGAAATTGTTCATTTTTCTACTAAGGAGCACATAAATGGAAAGACACATAGGCACTTGCTATTAATAGTATCACATAATTACTTTTGAAGTTTTTTGTTGTCTGCTGTTTTTCATAGTCAGGAAACAAATAGAGGACTTTTGTTAAGGTTTTCCAAGTCTTGCAGTCCAGTGTTTTCTCAAAAGGTCTTTTCTTCAATGAAGGAGAAATTAGCCTGCAAAGTACAAAGTACTCTGTGGTCGTCTTTGGAGGTATCACTTCTGACAGAATATGGGTATTGCTGCCTGCTGGTCTCCCAAAGGTTTGCTTATTTTATGCTGCTGCTTCTTGCTTGAAAGGGCAACCAACCCCACCAAAGAGGTGTGTAAGGTTAAATCTCAGCTGTGGCCTCAGAGGAGAGGCAGTTCCTTAAAGGGATTAAGGAGAGAGTGAGGACTATGCTGAGCAGTTGGAACTCAGAGGGAAGAAGGAAGAGCTGTCTGGTATTTTGTCAGTGATGTTGTTTCTCTGAGATAAAATGAAAGTGAAAAGGAGGCAGATCTGTTAAGAGGGTCTTCAAGAAGAGCAGTTGACATAGGAGGCACATGGGGAGATGGAAAAATATAACTATGCTTAACAAAAGGGCTATCAGAGTTGGGCAACACACACAGAATCTGCCTTTCAGCATGACCAGCCAGCTCATCTCTGCTTCTCGTTTGCATAACCTGTAGAAAACAGATGCATCCTCAAGCTGTCTGTCTGAAAGGAATGCCTTCATCCTGAGCCCTGGTAGTTCAAGGGCTTTGCACTGTCTGTGTTCACCACAAGGACTTCACAGTGTAACAGAATTATCAGTGCTACTGAAACTGGAAACATTCTCTGAACACTGCTGGAGCACATGTGGAAGGTGTGTGTGGTTTTCTTTGTCTCCCGGTTAATGGTTGTCCTGCTTAAGGGATGCATTAATGAACCTTTTTTTAAGGCTGCAATGACAATCCTCTAGGCCCAGGCTCTTCATTAATGGGTAATGATGGAACAGAGCAGGCACTGGGTCATTTTACCCTTTCAGAGTGGTGCACAGGCCTGAAGAGAATGCTGCAATGCAGCTCTGAGCAAAAGAGCTGCTTTTGGATCAGAGTCTGTGTTTCTGGAACATTTTGGGGTTTAGGAAGATTGCCAGTTTCCCAAAATTTTTTTCTTAGAGAAGGAATCTTTTTTTCCTTTTTTTTTTTTTTGCTACTTCAGAAACACTTACTCCAATGCCTTCTGTTCTCCAAACTTGGAAACCTGAGCTTCAGTAAAAATAGAAAGTGGCTGATCGTGCTGTGTTCAGCCATTGAAAAGGATTCAAGGAGACTTTTGTTTCATAATATTTGTACAGCACTGGACTTGTAGTAATTTGCATAAGATTTTGGACATCAACCTTACCATGAATTTGGACTGATTTTCTCCAAAATATTTTGTGTGAAGGAGGAACTGTGCAAGAAAAATGATCTTACAGAGCAAGGAACTGTGCAAAGAAAAGCCTGTTCTGCTTCTGAAAGAGAAGCATTTGAAAAATCAAAATAGAATTTTCAATTAAAGTTACTAATGAGACAAATGGGCATATCTAGGTTAAGTTAGGAAAATGTTTTAAGTGCTCCTTTTCTTGGTGTAAGCATAACAGGGATAACTTCATTTTTTCAATCTCTTCTGGTGTGAAGTATGTAATTAATTCCCTAAGTAGCTGTTATCTAAATCTATGCCCCTGTGTTACATGATAAAAGTATTTGAGTGCTTAGCATTCTGCTGCCTTTCCATATAATAACGTTGCATTTAGTTGCCTTTTTTTTTTTTTTTTTAAATCTCTTTTTGCTTCTTGGTCTTTTTGTTTCTCTCTACTTTGCAAGAATTGGTTTCTAATTTGGCAGTGTAAGTTATTGTGTTCTCTTGTTGCTGCTCACCCGTGGCTGCAGCTCCCCATGTGCTCATGGCCAGCTGGGGGTTCAGGAGGTGCCTGTCTCTAGCAGCAGCTTCCAGGGGCTCAGGTGAAGGACATCTCAAGCAAACTCAGCCCAAGGCACTGATCTATTCTCACTTCTGGATTTGTTCTAGAACATCTTGTCCTGAGTAACCAGTGGGGCTTAACTCTTTGTGTGGATCTTCCTCCTTTGGACTGAGAGGCCTCTTCCCAGGAGGAAGCAAAGGCATGAATTAAGGGGCTGAAAAATCAGAGTGGCTAGAAAAGTGTTAACAGAGGGAGGTAACTGGACAAGGTTAGAGCCATAAACTGCTTCAATGACTTCCCATTTTAGTTAAAAGACCTTCTTTTAACTAAAAAGCTGAATTTCCACATGGTTGAGGAAGGTTAATTACTAACTAGGGGGGTTATTTGGGGGGCATTAAGAAAATGTAACATTTGCTTACTCACTGACACTGCCCAAGGATGGCTGTTAACAGAAAAATGCTGCTCAGTGCTATCTGCTTTATTTGCTGTTTTCTCTTAAGTGAGGATGTGAAAGAATCAGCTATGGTAGCTGGTTGGGCACAATGGCTTCTGGTATTTCATTTTGGCTCCATTATAGACATCACAAAAATGTGTGTCTTTCTTTGGAATAGAAGAGTTCTTCTGTAATGTATTTTGATGTTAAAGATTAAAGCATCTATATGAGGAGTTAGCTACTTAACCTACACCTTCTGAGCCTCCTCTAGAGAAAACCCTCTTTTCCATGCTGCTGTTATTATGAGAGCACGTGTTGTTATGCTGTTACTTTTAACCTGTCCAATAGGTTTCATCAAATAAATATGAGCTCTAGACCCTTGGAACTGCTGTTACTGAACAAGCTGTGGTGATTGCAGTGGCAAATAATATTAGTAATCATTTGTCTTATAAGAGATGTCTTCTCTCCCTGGAAGGGGATCTTTCAGGATTCTGCATAAGAGCCTCTTGCTGGACTTAGAAGCCTGTCTAATGTGTCCTGCATAGTTTCCTCACTCAAGGCCACGATTTCCCAGTTTCATGTGCTTTATTCCTTGGGCATTTGTGTTCTCAGACTGCCCTGACTTGTCACCCTGAGTGGACAGGCTCTGTGGAACTGAACACAAACTCATGAGGAGTCTCTAAGGAGCCTGGGCCTCTCACCCTGAAAGCACATTGTGGTGTGAGGAGGCAGCTGAGGCTGCCCCTGGAACCTGTCCAGCTGTACTGAATCTGTCAGCTGCTCTTCTGGATGTTTCACTGACATCAGTGGCTTTTGAATGCAGTGCTGGACTTGCAAAACTTTGAGTGGTGTGAAGTAACTGTCTAAGTTTAGAGAACTTAGAAAAATTTATAACTAAAACAGAGCGATAAGTCTACTTTAATTTCAAAACAAAATTTAATTAAGGTATGATAAATGGAAGGATAACAGTTCCTAGCTATGATATATATATGTATATTCAAGAGACAACAGAACAACCAAGGCAGAATGAATAAAAACTCCTGGATCAAAACCCCCCACAAACACACACACAGTCTGTCCCCGGTATTTACGGGCAGCGAGCGAGGAGATGAGTGGTTGGTGCTGGGATGCCCCCGGGGGTGTTGGTGGATGGGAAGAAAAGCTCCGGTGTGTCCCTCCGAAAGGCTCGGGCTGCTGGTCTCGGGCTGGAGCTTCCGATGTAAGGAAAGTTCTCCCACGTCTAGGATGCGCGCCGCTGGCTCCCTCACAGAAGGCCCGGTGTAAAGGGCCTCCCCCCGGCTAGCGATGTCGCCTCTGTCTCTGTCTCTCTCTCTCTCTCGGGCGAAAGTCAACAAACAGTCCCAAAAAATCAAAGCTTTGTAATCCAGGTATGGGAAA
>VXAU01005073.1:253172-368321 GCA_013399695.1 Formicarius rufipectus | reverse complement strand
TTTTTTTTTTTTTTTTTTTTTTTTTTTTTGGTTTTTTTTTTTTTTTTTCTTTCTTTTTTTCCCCACCTGCAGGGAGTTGACAGTCCAGCAGCTATTTTTGTAATTGTGGGTTTCTTTGTCGGGGGTTGCTCAGCAGGACTGCCCAGGCTCAGTGTCACTGGTCACCCTCCCTGGCTCTTGATGGTGCCTGTGGACATGTGGATTTGTCTCTCTTCTGCCAGGAGAGGAGCCTGTGCATTGTCCCTGTGGTATTCCCTGCTCTGCCACGGGCCCTTGGCTCCCTCTGGTTCGGTGCTGCTCACCTGTTTGGCTGCACATCTCCAGGGTTTAGAGGAGCACCAGCACACAGGAAGCTCCAGCTGGCAGGTGCCTTCATGCAGGCACTCAAAGCTCCCTGTGGACCATGACTGATGGAAGTGTTTCCACTGGGACACTTGCATTTCCCCAGGCTGTGCTGTATCCATGCAGTAGCTGCCTCTGGAGCAGCCAGAGAGGACTGCTTGTCAGCAACAAGCTGTGGTTTGGGAACAGGGATTCAGAGATTGATTTCAGGGTCTTTTTTCCCCTCCCCGCCCCCTTTAGTTGCCATTGGCAATATGTATGAAGTGGAAGGTTTCTTGTAGGGTCTAGTGAGAATGGTGATAAGTGGTTATGAAGGTATGTCTATGAAGGAAGGTTTTCCATTTTGACTTTATTGTGAGCTCATTTATTCCTTGATCTTTTTTCTTGGCTGAGACCTTGGATCTCCTCTTTGTTATAGTTTTAGAATCTCGTGGAATTTTACTTTCCCCTACCACCAAACGAGTTGTTAATGGCCCTTATCTTTCTCTACTGCTTCTAACAAAAGGAACAGATGATGACTCATGGTGCTACCTACCAGTGGTCATGGTTGGAGTGAGTGTGGTAAGGGGAGCCTTTTGGTTTTTGGCTTGCAGGGGAGGAGGACTGCAGGGGGGAGGGGAGAGGGCTCTCAGAGAAATCTCTGCCCTGCGAGTTTGGTCTCCTTCCTTTTTCCTCCCATTTCCAATCCCTGGATTTCTGGAGTTTTCCTGGAGCTTAAGAGAGCGAGAGACAAGACAGAGAGTCAACAGCTGCAGGCCCGGGCGTGAGGAGCCTCACAGCATAGACAGCAGCCCCAGCTCAGAGTAACATCCCTCCTCCAGCCACGGACTAAGAGAGAGAGAGTTTTGCTCCTGGAAAAAGGATCCCAGCTCTTTTCTCCCTCCCACTGACTCCACAACGACTGTCTCATAGGGACACACCAAAATATTTTCCACCCACTCCCAGGGGTCAGCTCAGCACCGGCCGAGGAGCAACAGCACCACCTGCTGTCTGTAAAAGGTGCTGTGCCCAACGGGGGCAGAGACTGAGAGGGGTTCAAAGAGGGATTATCCCACAAATTGGCCATTTAGTTCTGGTTGCTGTGTTTCTCTTGTATATATATGTGTATATATATATATTGCAGTTAAGAACTGTTATCCTTTCTATTATCATACCTTAATTAAATTTTGTTTTGAATCCAAAGGAGGTCTGTCTCCTTCTTTGGTTTCTAGTCCAACAACTTTCTTAATTTCCTCTGAACTTAGACAGCAGATTCACAGGTTAGTGTTTTCCAAGCCTGATGCCATAGAATGGGAGTGTTTCTTAAGATGTAGCCAGGGATGCTTGATTTGATTTAAACATTAAGGACAAGAAGAAGCTTTAACATTATCTGGAACACTCACATTATTATAGCTCACCGCTGTAACAACACCTTTTTAATACTATTTCCCTCATCCTCATGAGTGCCATTGAAAAGGTCCCATCTTACACATCTGGGTTTCAGTAGCCGTCAGAGCTGTGTGGGTAACACATTCAACATGTGCAGGGGGAATTTGTACAGTCCACTCTAAATCCTAACATTGCCTTCTGTGGGAGAGAAGTCCTAGCTTTGCTTTAATAACGAAAAAGTATGTTTGAAGAAATTGCCTCAAGGCTTTGACTCCCTGGAAAGGGGGATTGGGGGAAAGATACTGATATATGGTCTCATTCCCTCTCCATGTGTTCCAAAAAGCTCCAATAGCATTCAAAAGATGAGGATATGTGATGCTGGACAAACCTGGAGTATCCAGTGTGTGTGGAGTATCCCACTGGCTTGTGATGGTTGGCTTGACTGCAGTAAAGCTCTTCCATAACCTTTGGTGAACTGTCTTTTGGTGCCCAATGAAGGTCTGCACTCTATTTATCTAATGTAACCAGGAATTTTTAATGACTTTTTGTTCTGTGGTTGGCGATGGGTAGGAGCTGGATGGTGGATATACAATACTGGACTCTGAGTATTTGTTAGTATTGCTGCTCAGAGTCTGTAATGACTTTATTGTTCTTGATACCACCTCATGATAGAACAAAAGAAAGGAATCTCTGAGAGCCTGGGGTACCCAGGGTAGGGCATATGGAAATGCTTTAGTCTTTATCAAATGGAGTAAGACCTGAAGATGTGATTTCTGGGGGGATAATTCTCTTCCCACTCAACAGCCATACTCCCATTGTCAGCAGTATTTTTGTAAAAAAGAAATCTTGATCCCTGTTTTTCATCCTGGACCTTCAGCTCTTGTTGAACGCTTTTTCAACCTTTGCAGAAAGCTTTTTGTTCTCTGTTGAGTCAAAAAAATCCTAATTATCTGTTATAGAGCCTATAATGTTTGATGTCTCTGCTGTTGCCCCTCTACTGGCTCATGTTTATGCACTACACACAAGTCCAATCATCAGATTATTATGAAATCATAGCATGTCTTTCAGATGAGTGGCTTTTTTTCTGGGGCTATGTTACAGTCACTATCTAGAACCATTTCTGGTTCTGCTCTTATTAGTCATCTTCTGTAAATTATTTGTTCCTGGTGAATAGCTTAATTTCAGAGCAATTCTGCTTTAAAAATAAATTAGAAGATGATAGAAGAAATAAACCCCAAATGACTAGATGGGGAATGAATGAACTCTGTCATGGAGCATTCGGTGCTTCTGGGCAGGAATAAACCCTGCCTGGTGTCTTGCAGCTGAATGTCTATCAGGAGTGTCAGGAGATGTGAGTTTACTCCCCAGAACTGCCACCAGACTGTCTGGGGCAAGAACCTCAGCCTTTCCTGCCTCATGGGATTGGGATAAGGTTTTGTAGCATTTTTTACAGGTAGAAAGGGTTTGAGAGATGGAAACTCATTGTAGAAGTGCAAGTTATTATGTACCTGTTGCTGAACTTTATGTTAGACATTCAGCCGGTATGAACAATTGTCAAGCTCTTCAATTACTTTGTTTTTAAAGAAGTCATGGACTTTAAGAGTCATTTATGTACTTTGTGGGACTCAGAGGAGGGATTTTGTAGTCAGCTTGTTGCTTTCAAGATGCTGAGGAGTGATCCCTGTCCTGTGGGGTGGCAGAGCTCCAGAGGGCAGGACACGGTGACTGGGCCAGTTGTTGCTGCAAGATGTGAAGAGGGAGGATGATTAATGAGGAAATGGAGAGGGAGGTAATTAAACTCCTGTTTCTGTGCCCCTCCTTTCTGTAGGTTAGCTGTTTAGATCTGGCTGCAAAGCATTTGACTCAAGGAGATTCTAAGTGGACTCCTAGGAATAGTTGCAGCAGCAGCTTAAGCTTACAGGACATGTGCTACATGATTTGTAGTGCCAAAGGCTTTTAGTTTTTGGACATATTTCTTAACATTTATGTAAAAACAGGTATGCAAGTGATATTAATGAGAATGGGTAATGAATCTCATTACCCAAATCTCAGACAGCTTTGTTGTGCTGAGATTAGAAGGAAATTATTTTCATTGAGGCTTATTCACTGGTGAAATTCCAATTCACCTTGTTGGAATTAGCAAATGCTCTAATTAAGCCCTCTCTTGCTGATAGTCAGCATTCTCTCCACTGACTTTATTTTAATATGATCTGAGCAGAATTTCAATGTACTGCATCAAAAGTCTGCTTCAGGCAAGGTGTGTGGTAAAACTTGAGGTCACAAAGACATCTGTTCCAGGTATGAATATTTTCACTCCGTGTTTCACATCTTTGCCATGTGTTTTACATGGAAAACAATCCTCTTTTGTCACTTTAATGCCATATGTGTTTTTGGGGCATACCTGGTACCAAAGCATGTGTTGGTTTTATTTAGATCTAGAAGGGACATGAAGAATTTGTGATCTAATGAAGCCTGATACTGGATTACATCATAATGTGCTTGATGCCATCATTGGACATAAGAAACAAAATGGACCTTCCTTAGCATTTGATCAAAGCCTTAACAGTGATCCCAGTTTACTGTGCCTTACCCAACTTCTTAGTAGGGACAGTTTCTTAAGGCAGACCTCAGAAAGTAAATCTGTTAGTTGCTAGCTATTGATTTGAATTGAAAATTTGACATTTTCAGCTCTCTCAGCTCTATATTATCACTATATGAGTAATACTTCTTAGAAAAAAAAAATCCCTGCTGTCACTTACAGGACAGAGAAAAGCAGAATGTTGCACAGAAATCTGCTTTCAAAGCCAGAGAGTAAAATCCCACTCAAAATGTTGAATGAGACTGTGGGTTTGCACTTTCCATGTTACAACTGCAGTAACTGAGCTAATATTTCTAATTCATCTTCTGGAGATGTGAGAAACTGTCCATGAGATACCTGAGCCTGGGCAACTTATACTGGAAATTTCGGTGCCAGTAGTGATGGCAGGGATTGGCACAGAGTTAAAGAGGGGGAAAAAGCAACTGGGGAAACAGTGAAAGAATGAAATGATTGTTGAGGTCATACTTTGTGGTGCTTTGCTTCTCACTTTCTGTGAAGACCTAGGTAAATGTGATGGTGGGAGTGCTCATCACTGGGGAAGGGAGTTGGAGGTCACAGTGACTGGGGTTTTGGAGATACAACAGAGGCCTGAGTCCTCATGGGAAGAATCCAGGCATGTCTCACGGGTTGTTGTAAAGCTCACTGACCAGAGGAGCTGCCTCACCTCTGCCTGCCTTGCCACTGCTCCTCAGCATCTCTGTGAAGCTTTTCCTCTCTGCTGCACAGATTTTGCATTTGAAGTCACTGTGTTGTGATTTTGAAATTGTATCTTTTGCTATTAGAAATTTTACCTACTTTTCTGGATGAATCAGAAAATGTATAGATGAAAGCTAATAGGCAATGACTGGTTTAGTTGCACAATTAGTGCAAATGTAAATTCTCCATTTTTCAGCTCATAAATGAAGCCAATTTCAAATATTCTGTTACAAGTTTTATATTTTCTTTCTTTTTCTTTTTTTCCTTCATTGTTGCTTTAGTAGTGCTGTGATTCTGCTATTTTTTTCAGCATCAAAATCATTCTCTGTTTGTCATGCTCCATTTGGTTGCAGTGGAGATGGCTGTCAGAGAAATACAATTTTCCAGGCATTAATTGAAAGGATGGCTTTATATTCAGCGTGGAGTAACTGACAGATGTAGATAAGGAACAGAGAAAATTCACTAAGTGGCATTTCTCCAGGTTTTTGTTCTTCTTCTGCCTCCAAAGAAGCAACAACGCCAGGTTAAATAATAAATGCATTCAATATTCTGTACAACATGGTAGAAAATGTTTCTATGCAATCACTTTCATCTACCACCAATTTCAAACAAATTTGGGGGAAAAGTTTTGGAAACTGAACACTTAAGAAATTACTCAAGTGCTGGAAGCATCACTAATAAATTTTTGCAGTATTTCCTGAATGTGTGTATAGTATCGGTACATAAATGTAACCCAAATCTGCACATCCATTGTAAAACACTTTGATCAAGTAGTATTGCACAGTTTTGACCTAGAAAAGCACTTAAAAATGAAAATACTGATGCTGGAGTGGAGAAAGGAACATAAATCTGAGGTCCTGTCCCTTTCTGACCTTGTCTCTGCAGTGCTGCTGAGAACTGTTATGATCTGTTTTCATCACACAATCTGTAGATTTCATCATTCTCCCCTTTCCTTTCTCTCTCTCAGTTTGGGAGTTTGTTTCTAGCATTCAGTGGGAGAAAAAAACCAGCCCCAAAATTTTGCTGAATGGGATTTTGAGTAATGAACAGGTCTCTGGAGAAGGGAAACGGCTTGGTTTGAACTGAACATTAAATGTAGTTTTCCAGGATTTCTATATTATTTATAGGGAAATAAGTTTCATTATTAAAGATGAATATACAAATTTTTCAGATGAGACTGGGTGAGAAATTTCACCAAAACATACACTCATAGGAAAGAATAAAATAATGTGCGTAATTTACTCTTGTCTACTGTGCTTGTTAAGGATGATAATATGTATTATCAAAAACAAAAGAGTAAAATAAAATTTATGTCTGAAGTTCAACCTTGATTACTTGGACTACAGTCTGGAAAATGATGTCCATGGATGCTTTAAACTCAGCCTAGCCCTGAGCCTCACGGGGTCTGAATGAACAATTTTTGCCTTAGAGAAAGGGTTGCAGTGTCTCTCTTTGGTCCTGGAGGCTTCTCAGGACATGGGTGTGTTTCTCCACGCCCTTGAGCCAGGGCACAGGAGATGGGGGCTGAATTGCTGCCCCACACGGAGCTGTATGGCAGCACTTCCCAGCCAAGAGTTCATCAGGCCTGGGTAGATGGGATGGGATTCTTGAGGAATGCTGGAGCAATTTCCTGTGCTGGTGGTGCCCAGTGAGGTGCTGACCCGCTGGAGCTGGCCTACCACTGAGCACATATGTTCTGTGTTGGAAAACAGGCTCTTCTCAAACTTCCTTCTGTTCTAGAATGTGCTTTCAGGGTTTGTTTTTTGTCTGTTTCAGAGTTTTCTGTTGCTGCTTGAAGATGCAAATTTCTGCCTCAAATCCCCACCACTGTCAATGCTGCCCATGGAATTTCCCTTTATGCATGAAGTCAGGCCTGCATAGGAGCAGGTTGTGTTTTGGGGCTGTAGAGCAAATTGTGAGGGCCCTTTTTAGAAGTCTTATGAGGAGCAGCTGGGGGGACCCAGCCTGGAGAAAATGAGGGACAGCGAAGACCTTGTTCTCTCCAATTCCCTCACAGAAGGGTGAAGCCAGGGAGGGGGAGCAATCTCTTCTCACAGGGAACAAGGGCCAGGACAAGAGAAAACAGCCTCACGTAGTGCCAGGGAGGATTTAGATTGAATGTTGGGAAAGATTTCTTCACTGAAAGAGTTGTCAAGCACTCCCCAGGGAAGTGGTGGAGTCACCATCACTGAAAGTGCTCAAAAAACATGCAGACATGATGCTTGGGGATGTGGTTTAGTGGTGGACTTGGTAGTGTTGGGTTAATCATCAGATTCAGTGATCTTAGAGGTCTACTCCAACCTTTATGATTCTTTAATTTTTTTATGAAAATCCTTCCTTGCACTGAGGGGCTTTGCTGCCCTCTACAAGCTGATCAAACTGCAATTGTCTTGGATTTTGCCCCAGCCTTGTCCCCATGTGAGATCCCATCAGCAGTGAGTGGCTGCCCTGCTCCGTCCTGGGCATTGCCCTCACTTCTATGACCTGTGTTGGGTCACCAAAAGGCAGCTGTCCCGTGGCTCACAGCCTGCAGGTCCTGTGTCAGAGGGGAAAGGCTTTCCCCTGCCTTGGAAGCTGACTGAGGACTCTCAGAGGAGTGGGGAGGTTTGACATACTGCTGTTTGAGTCCTGGAAGATTACAACCACTTCCTGATGGCCAGACCCTGTCACAGTGTCACTGAGCTCTGGGTACTGAAAATTAAATGAAGTGAGGTAATGACAACTCCAGCATGCCTTTATCTGGGGGAGAAGGGTAATGTTTCTTAGGAGCTGAAGGTGAAATGAAAGTTTGATGAGTTAACCAAGAGCCAGAAGCTCCAGAGCAGCTGTAATTATATCCCTGAAGTGAAAGGTGAGTCAGGATCTGCCTGGGCTGTGGCAGGACTGATATGTTCAGAAAAGCATCACTTTCATCGTGAGGAAACGGTCCTTGGGCCCGGGGCTGTCACCTGAGAGGGGCCTGAGTGGCACAGGGACACTGCTGGGGGCCAGTCCTGCATGGCACCCAGAGTGGGCACTCTCAGCACACTGGGAGCCTGACTGGTGTTCTCTGACATCTTGAAGGTGGTATTGGAAGGGTTTGGCATTCTGGGCTACCTCATGGGTGGTGATGTGCTTTAGAGGAGGCAAGGACTCTCCCTGAATTGCATGAGCTGAGGAATCCTTCCAGTGTGGAGGATCTGTGGTTTCTTCTTGCTCTCCTGCAGGCACCTTTGTGTTTCTCTGAGATGAGCCCTGAACCTGCAGTGTTTTCCTATTCTCATGCAAGGATGAATAAGGATAAATAACTTTACAGTTCTGTCACATTCAAACCCACAGTTTTGTAAGAGGTTGGACTCTTCTCCCAAGCAACAAGCTGTAGGACAAGAGGAAATGGCCCAAAGTTGCACCAGGAGAAGTTTAAATTCAATGTTAGAAAACAGTTCTTCATGGGAAGGATTATCCAGTACTGGCACAGGCTGCCCAGGGAAGTGATGGAGTCACCATCCCTGGAGGGCTTTAAAAGAAGTGTAATTGTGGCACTTTGGGGACCTGGTCTAGTGGTGGCAGTGCTGGATGTGACGATCTTAAAGGTCTTTTCAAATGTAACCAATTCTTTGATATCAGGTACTATTTGTCAGATGTATGTAGTGGTTATTGCAGTTCTTTATGCTGCTGAGAGGGATAAATGGACTCAATTATTACACCCTGACAATTTTAAGTCTGTTTTTCTTTTCTCTTTCTTTTTATTTTTTTTTCTCATTTCCCTGAAAGACCACTACATTTTCCCACTTCAGTATCATTAAAAAATAGGAAAAAAACACACCCAAGTAGATTGTTCAACACAGCCACACATTGTTACGCTGCATCCTTAAATTGAATTGTTTTTAAATCGAAACAGCATACAAAATACATGCCCTTTTTTTGACAGTTCAAGCAGCCACACCATTGCCTTTTCCCTGTCTGTGCATATAAAACCTGTCACTGTCTTCATTCCCGTGACAGAAATGTGCTGCAGTTCATTGCAGTGATGTGTTCCAGCCCACACGCAGCCAGAGGGACAGGACAAGTGTCATTGATGCACACTTGGAGTTCCTCCCTCTGCATTCACAACAAAGATCTGCACCATCTTCTGCTGGTATTCCCAAAAGCTACCAAAAACTGTTCCAGCTTCATTCCAAAGATCATTGATTTGTGCTTTGTGATCTAATATCAGAAGTCTTTTGCTTACATGTATGCATGCATCTATGTGCAGAGGTCTTATTAAAATGCATCTCCTAATTCGAGGGCTTGTTTATGATTAAACTTTGCAGAAATTTGTACTAAATGGAGCCCATAAGAATTCTGTTCAGAGTATAAGGACAATCATCTGGTAAAAGCAAAATTTAAGTGGAATATCTGTCTGTTTGTTGATATGCCACAGGTGGTACAGTTTGCAGCTTTCCTCTGAGAAGTAATTTATAGGAATGCAGATACAAGTGGGCATTTTCTATTTTACTGCAATCTTAATTTATTTTATTTTATTTACAGGATTAGCTGGCACTGCTGCAGACCTAGAAAAAAGAAAGCTTATTTTTGGAAAAAATTTTATACCTCCAAAGAAGCCAAAAACATTCATACAGCTAGTTTGGGAAGCATTGCAGGACGTGACTCTTATAATCTTGGAAATTGCAGCCATCATATCTTTGGGGCTTTCGTTTTATCAGCCGCCTGGAGAAGGGAATGAAGGTAAAAACCTTTTATGGAAGTCTTCCCTGTAAGTTTAAGTAAAGCCAGTCCTCACATCAATCTGTATCTCAAATGAATTCCATCACCACTCTCCAGAAGGCCACTAACAGGAAATTTCTGTGTGGTTTGTTCCTGCTTGCATCTGGTGCTGACTTATTTTTTGTGTCCTGACATTTCTTTATGCAAATACTGAACCTTGTGACATGTGCTGAGCAAGTTAAAGAGAAATCATAACATTCTTAAAAAATGGAGCGTTTTGATTCCTGTTTCCACCTTTCTGTTTGGTATTTGTTGGATTCCTCTTGGGTGGTTGTTTACCACATTAGAGAGGAGAAACATGTAATTGCTTGTATAACCAATGTATCCAAGCCACAGGAACGTGGACTAGTCTCATTTATACCAGCTGAAGACTCAAACTGAGTGGAATTCACACATTTTAGTATTTTTAGTCATGTAGCTGAGGCTTGTGGGCCTGGCTCAAAAGGGAGTTTTGGAGGCCAAGTCATGGTGCTGATAAACCACATTCTGCAGAGTCCTTCTGTGATGTCTGTAGAAAGCTTTAACACCCTGCCTGCCCCCTCCTCTTTCCCCCCTTTCCCCCCCATTTGGAAAGTACTCTTGAATTCACATGCTTAAAATATTCATTCCTCTCCATAAATGCAAGACTTCCATTTCTGGCAACTGATCCCAAATCCCCTCCCTCCCCCACCCCTGCTCTCTCATTGACTTATAAAGTTGGCTAAAACATGCTGTGTGAAATGACGTGAACAGCTTGGCCAATGTAAGAAGAATGTCTTCCTCTAAATATAGCCTTGAAATCCGGGTTACATTTGCTGCAGTTGCCTTTGGCTCCTTTCCTTGAAGCCCCTTCGTTCTTCCTTTTCCATTCACCAGAAAAAGCAAGTAGCCATGCAAAGCTCTGGGATTATATTTGTATATCTTTAAGCCTTTATGTATAATTGAGACTCTTTTATTGCTTTCTCACTGGATTTTGAATATGTGATGTTTGGTTCATCAGGTGTTCAATTTAAGCGTGGAGAGATAAAGGAGTCATTTGGTCATTTTTAACTGAAGAAAGTGTTATTTATTGCTATTGCCTCATATAACTGGCCATGGTGGAATACTCAGGGTTGTTGTAAACAATGAAGGATGATTTAGAGTGTATTATTCAGTTTAAACTTTTTCTTTTAGAGATAAATGTACAGAGTACCCTCTTTACATTTTATTTGGTGAGAAAGGAATTTTAAAAGTAGTGATTTTACAGATTTTAGGAAGAGTGGAGATGTGTCATCAGACAATGCTTTTGGTTTTTTGTTTTTGTTTGTTTTTTTTTTTTTTTTCTTTTTTTAAATTGCTATTATTTTGATACAGCATTTAAAATGTTTCTTTGCCCTTGGGAAGGTCTGACACAGCTGAGATTCTGAGACAGTCCAAAAAGCTCAGCAACCCAGCCTGGGAAAATATGTTTGTGTTTTCCCACAGCACAGTGTTTTATTCACTGGTGGATATTTTCCCTTGGTTTTTAGAACTGTTTTCCTGGACGGTTTTGCCCTGATTGACACAAGGTGAATAAATCAAGTTAGTGAATGTCTTGTGATCCAAATTTTTTACCACATTGTAAAGGTCCCTTACATTTTTGGAAGTCTTTTCCTGAACAGTTGTATAACTAACTTTCTTTCTTTTTAAGATTAGTATGTCATAAACTGCTGCTAAGATACCTTTTGGGTTGCTGGTAGATGTCCTTTTTGAGGAGTCCTAAACATTGGAAAGTGGACATATTAAGCTTGATATTTGCCTTGGTGAAGTGGGGAGTAGTCACACTTGGAATGGGTTTGATGGTTTTGCACAGCCTTCAGTAACCAATTCTAGAGTCAAATACATTGACTATCCCGAGCTGGAAGGGACCCACAAGGACCAGCAATTCCAAGTCCTGGCCCTGCACAAGACAACCCCAGAATGCCACCACGTGCCTGAGAGCATTGGAGAGGAATGTTGAGTTCAATTCAGTGAACACTTTATGAGGAAAAAAATTATTCTTTTGTCTGCACTTCAGGCAACTTGTTGAACATAAACTATTCCTGGTGTTGAGCACGAGTGTGGATTCAGTCTCATGTAGGTACCGAGTGCTTTTTGCTGTGCAGGGTACTTATGAGTTCATTTCCCATGTATATTTCTAGATTGGCCATTATTTCCCATTTTCAGCTATGAATGTTGATACATCCCCAAATTTAAGTTCTTCAACTGTATCATAACTGCATTTCCCAACATCTACAGCACAGTCTGGTATTGAGCAAGGTGAGTGGATTATTGTCCCCTGGGTCACACTCAGTTTACACTGGTGGAACCAGTTGTCATTTCTGTGCTTTTGGAGTGTCAGTTGTGATGTTGCTCAACCAACCTGAACTGGATATGGAGCAACCTGTTGTTGAAGTTTCTGTTCTACTACAATTCTTCATTTACCATATGGATGTAAAATCTTGGAAAATATGATTTCATTTTCTAGTGCAATCACAGAATGTGATCCAAAGGAATCAGTAGATAACAGTGCAGTTTTATTGCTCCTCCAGAAGCTGCTTTAGTTCTTTTATTTTCATATTTCTTAGCAAGAGTGAACGTTTCAAGAATGTTGTTCTCAGAAGTTGTGCTGGAGGTTTTTTTTGTTGTTGTTGTTGGGGTTTTTGGGGGGTTTTTTTTGCTCTGCTTTGCATTCCATTTCACCCTCTGACAGGCCATTAGAAGCAATTGAGAACTCCTGCATAAATTATTGTCAGCCCTGTGGCAATTGCTGCTCTCATTACTGATCCACGTGGAATCCGTTTTCCACTCTTTCAAAAAAGTGCAAAACTACTGCTGCATTTTAGTAAAGGAATTTTGAAAGAAAATTCCCAGTGCAGATGAGGCCTCTGCTCCATGAGGAGATCCCAGAGGGGTGTGACTGAGGCAAGGGGAAAAGCCTTTGTTCCTCAGACAAAAACCTTGTGTGTCCTGGGTCCGTGGATTACAGACTGCTCCCTGACCACGCAGAGAAGGGGCCCCATGATATGTGAAGAGGATTTGATGAACATATGAGAGCCTGGCTTCTTTGGGGTTTGTTTGTTATGTGGATTAGAGTTCCAGGACGAAATTTGAAATATTTGTCTTTGTATATCAGTCTATGGTGAAATAATTTTTATATAGAATTCATAAAAAAATATCAAGGGCCTTGTTTTTGTGTATGAAAAGAAAGAGCTGCTTCATGAGATTAAGTGTTGGTCTCAAACCATTACTTGAGGAAATGAAACCTCCCTTAGGAAAGAGTGCTTAGACTCAGAAGTCAGAAGACCACCAAGGGAATGAGAAGTGCAGGGCTTGTCTTGATCACTCCCAAATCTGTCTTATTTTTGATGTAGATGTGCAAGACTCTCCTGGCAGGTCAGTTGTTTGGTTGGCCATCTCCATGCAGTCCTGCCCAGCAGGATGGTCCTGCTTTGGTGCATCCCCCACCTATAACCGTGTGAACTGCTTAAAAATTTTCAGAGCCTTCTGCTGACACCTTCAAGGAGCAATTTCTGAGCCCTTTGGAGTCCTCCCCCTTGTTTCTGTCTTCAGGTCTTACATCACATGTTGCTCTTATTACCCAGTTTCAAGAAATGCCGATGTCAACCCTCGGCAGTCGTTCGCTGTTTAAATGAATGTAACAAACCTTTTAATTGTTCCTCCTCGAATTTTCTTTTCTTCTGTGGAGTGCAAAGCCAGAAGAAGGTAGCCAGAGGTAAGATGTTTTGACATCCCACTGTTTGGTGTGCGCCCTGGGCATGATGGCTGTTTTCCTGTGTACACTTTTTTGCAGCTTAAGGGTGGGGAAAAAAAAAAAGAAAGTCTTTTTGGTTGAGGCAGATACTGTTAAAATTCCCAAGCAAATATCTCTATTGAAAACAAAGTTAAATGAATAGTTACATTGCTTAATGCTGCTCAGCAGAGCTTTGGCTGAGTTACCTCCCCCTTACTCATGCAACAGGTCGATGAACTGGAGCTGGGCAGCCTCTGTGATTCAGGCAAGGGCAGGAAGGAAAAGGCCTTCTCTGTGTTGCTGTGCATGTCAGGGCAGCTTGACTATAGATAAAATTGACAAAATTTTTCTGATTTTTACTTTTCCCTCATCATTTAAACTATGATTTTCTTCCCTTCAGTTTCTTTGCCAATAGTTGCCACAAAGCTATGTTCATATGAGTATTTTTGGGTAGATGATGTTTGGAATCTCTCATTCAGTATCCAGTCCTTACAAATTTTCTTCCCACTCTCACAGAAACACTTTTCTTTCCCGCAGTCATTGCCCAGATCACAAACTTCTTACATTCTCTTTCCAAGAAGTGTAATGTTTTAGTAGAAGGACTTTTTCCTTTTTTTTTTTTTTTTTTCCCCCTTCTTTTTTTCTCCCTTTGGTGATTCTGGAAATCTCCCTTTTTGGTGATGACATCAGCTTATTCTTCAGCTGTGCCAATACACCAAGTGGCTGCTGGGGAAGCCTGAAAATCGCTGGCCGTGCATGTGAACGCGGAGCGGCGCTTGGGCAAGGCTGGCTCCAAACACACCCTGGGGTGAGCTCTGGGAACCTCTGCCACCTCAGCTGCTGTGGGCAATGGCGCTGGGTATGGGGACCCTCAGGGGGCACTCCTGCCAGCTGCCAACACGGTGCTTTAGTGTGAGCCCTGGGCTTGTCTTTAGCAGGATTTGACCACCTGTGTGGGTTTGACCCTAGAAAGGAGCACCAGCAAAGCCAGACCCGGCTTCAGAGCTCATTTAAACAAGGAGTGCTGGTGTGTCCCCTTTGCTCAAGTGGCCCTGGGGGATAAACTGCTGTTTAAAAAAAGGGGAAGGCACTGATTACAGAGGAACTTTAAGCAAATCCAATTAAAGTGAATTAAAAGTAACCTGAGATGAATAACCTCATGAAAGTTTCGCACCACCCTCTGAGGGATTCACTTCATTTACTTCCTAGTGAGGCACAATGAGGACAATTAAAGAAAACTAATTCTTTTAATGCAGCATTTATTAATTGTTGCCTTGCCTTTGGTCTTTCAGCCCACATCCTACATTTCCCTGAGCTTTTGAATTCAGGAGGGCTACCTGCATGCATAATGAAGCACCTTCAGTTTTTACATCCTTTGCCAGACTTTTCCATACCAAGAGTCTTGCAGGGATGATTTAAGATCCCATGGCACAGAGGGTTCCTCTGGAAAATGTTGTCTGTCTCTCCCTGTTTCTAAAAATCTATCTCCCTAAGTTTCATTAATATGCACTTAATCAATGTGATTAATGAGTGAAAGACTCAGAAACAAAGTTAATTTTCTGGTCTTTGTGGCAGTTTTAGATATTAATCTTTTTTTTTAAAGCATTTTGCATGCAATAATGTTGATTGCATTAAAATACAGAAACGTAGGCAGCATAAAAGTCTAGTTTGTTATTTAAATATTAATGTTATTTTGCATTTAAAAGATCATAGCAGTGAATAGCATTAAACAACTGTAAATCTTTCACCAGCCCTCCTGGTTATGGGGCCAACATTAAGACAAAACTGATTCCACAGCTTATGTGTGTACACTGTAAACAATGTCTTAAGTAATATTTTTGGTGCATTGAAGATCTGTCATCTCTTTAAGTCCTCTCCATTATGCAAAATGCACTGGAGAAAGTATGAAGCCCTTTTAAAATAAAATGAGCCAAGAGTCATTCATTTTAATATTTGGCAGTGATTTGAATCCCAACTCCCACCGTGTTCTGTGGGCTGTATTAGTACAAAGCAAACCAACCCAGCATCCCCGCACAATTACTAAAAATACTTTCAGGACTTTGCTGCAGATGCTGAAAACAACAATAATTGGCAAACATCTCCAAATCTCTCATATATCTGCAGAGGTCAAGGGAACAGCTTGTCCTGTAATCCTCCCTGGCAGTGTCAACTAATCACCTCCTGGCACGGCAGGGACAACTCGCTGCCACTGCCGAGCTCCTCCTCTGTGCTGTTTGCAGGCTGCAACCACGCCTTTTGCTCTGGCAGGACTGGCCACTTTTGGTCTAATACACTGTAATATACCAAACCAGGTACTTTTGGGGAGGTTAGTTCTGGCTTCATTTCGTTTTAGCCCTTAATTAGAGCAGATTCAGAATTACACCCCCCACGTTTGTCTCAGAGCACTTTCAAATGACGCTGTTTTGACTGTGAAAAGCTCCCGTGTGTGTGTCATTCCACACGTGTGCATAGAGTGTGTTGCATGATGTTCTCCAGGCACTGAGCAGTAAGAAAGCCATGGAAACCCATGTTGTATATCAGAGGCTGTAAGGGCCACACAGCCTTAAGAGCTGATGTGTCCTCATAGGAGTCTTTTATTGTCTTTGCTGCTGAGCAAATCACACTGATCCAGCTGTCACTGCACCAGAGGCTTTCCCTGTGCTGTCCAGGGAGGAAAATTCTCAAGAGAAGCTGAGCTATTAGAAAATAGCATTTTTTTATATAAAATAAGTTAATCTCAAAAGTGTGGATTGTTTTCAGAGCTATGAAAGCACAGCTTTGGAGGAGTGGCATTGCACACACTCAGATTCTTTCCTCACTCTTCATAAAAATTAAACCATGAGTTTCCCAAAAGGGTTTTTTTTAAAGCAATCTAAACAGTCTGTCAGTACAGGGGATGAAGTAGTTGGCAAGCTGGAAAACAGGAGAAATGGAAGTGTTTGACCTCTTCAACACATCTTGTTCTGACAGAACCGCCTCTTTAACCTCCCTCCTCACCCCCAGCGTGGATGGGGTGAAGCAGCATATGGCTTCTTGTGCTGCTTCCCCAATCTGTTTTGTTAAATAAATGTAGTTCTTCGAGAGTTTCCTTGAAAAAGTATCTTACTTTATAGTTCCTGCCCTAAATCCTACCTCAGTTCAAGGTCTAGACACCCAGGAGCAGAGAGCAGAACAGCTCTTGCTGTCACCAGTACTTGTATAAGTTTCCTATAAGGGAGAAGGTTGTGCCCGTTTGGATTGTCCTCCTCTGGATACACTATGGAATTTTTGAATCATTTCTCCTTTTATGTTATTTTCTAGACTGAAATGAAGGAAAAAATTCAGGTTGAGGGCTCCAATACAGGATGAATTGGTGAGAGTCCTGGGAGATGTTTGTGGTAATGGAGAGCAGCCCATGGGGCTGCATGGAAGAGCCAGATGAGCCTGGTGCTGGTGCCCCTGACCCTGATGCTGGTGTTCAGGTGCAGTTGCCAAACCACTCAGGGCACAGGCTGAGCCTGTCGAGCCTTCCCCGTGGCTTTGTCCCCCTGTGCTCGAGATAATGCTCCTGGAGAGGGCACTAAAGCTCAGACAGAGCCACAGCAGCCCCCCCATGTCCCTCTCGGCTGGGCTGTGCTGGGACAGTGATAACCCGTGTTTGCATCCTGGGCAGGGCAGCAAGGCTGGGCTTAATTTGAGACCCTCAGCCCTCTCTAAATTAGGAGTGTGGTGCTGAGAGGGCTACAAAGCACTGCAGGCTCTGTCCCTCCCTGGCCTGCTTAGTGCCAGCCCAGTGCCAATATCCAAGGGCAAACGGGCAGGAGATGGGGAAACAGGGCTGGGCATCTGGGAGGTGACTCAAACCGTCCCCACCCTCCAAAGCAACACCAACAATGCTTTAAGCCCTTCTGGACAGAGTTTTATCATAGTGAGCTGTAAAAGGTTCCAGCTCTGGAAGTTCTGTGCCTTCCCTGGAGTGTCTGCAGTGAGACAGGAATTCATGGTGTGTAACCAAATGTCTCCTGCAGGAATTGAACCACGTGGCTGCCTTGTTGTGTTCTACATGGATGTGGAGACCGACTTGGGGTATTATATTTCCAGCCGTATTTTATCTACCCAAAGACAACTTGATTATAAATACCAATGCACAACTATTTGTGGAAACTTACCCATCTTTTTCAGTAGGAATTTGGACATGTCAGCAGTACAGGGGAATGCGAATATTATACTGAATTTGAAGAAGGGAGCCAAAATTTTATCTTAAAATTGTTTGCCTGGTGTTTTAAAAAAAAACCAAAATAAAACATTCTCTCAAACCAATGAAAATACAAAAACTCTGAAAACATCTCTATTGTAAAAGGTTAATAGCTTATAAAATAATATAAAATACAGGAATCCCCAATGATTTGTTATTTGATTGTGAAATAAAAAAAAAGTTTTAATTTAGCAGCCTTAAAAACATTTTTTTTTCTCTTTCAAATTTGCAATATCTCTGACTTTTTTAAACACAAAGTATTTTTTGGTCAGGTTCTGAGATTGCTTTACAGTTTCAGAGGAGGATGCTGGGTGCCAACCTGTCTACAGGAGTCCAGACAAGCCATGTTACAACCCAAAGCCTGCACGTGTTTGTGACTCCTGTCTTGGTGGGTTTGAATTAGAATGAAAAAGTACTATCTGGAAAGAAATAATTCAGTGCTGAAGACTAAAATAAATACCTAAAAGAAGTACCTTTAGGACCCAGAACTGTGATGACAAGGAAGATACATTGCAATTTGCTGCTTTTTTTCTTCCCAGGTCTCTGTAATCAGGTACCAAACTGGGACCTGGGGAGAAGCATCTTAAAATCTTCAAACTGTAGACACAGTTGAGGTTTCCTTTTAATCAGGCAGAGTATAAGAGAGGCTCCCACCCTGCTGAGCTCCACCTGCAGGGATAAAGCACACACAAGTTGGGTGTTGGAGTCCCCATCTCTTAGATCTAATGCAGTAGAGTTAATACTGGGTGTAATGACACTGTGGACACCTAGACATATATGTGTTTATATGGATATGTGCATGATTTTGTGTGTATATATATATCTCCTATCAGGAAACTAACAGTTGAAACAATTAATTGTGATTTATTTCTGTTTTGTGTAAGTTCTGCCTTTTCTCTCAAGGATCTGCTGCTCATCCTTGATCATAATTCTATGCAGCATATATAGAATATACATTCTAAATAGAGATTATCATAATTGCCTGCAGCTTTAGCTTGCCGTGGATGTATCTATGAAATATTCCAGTTTGGATCCAGAATATAGCTCAGAAATCCCATCTTCTGTGTGTCCCCAGTGACTATGCTGTGATTCACATGCCAGGATGCTTGTGGGGAGCGAGTGAAGTGGCTGTGCATTCAGAGGGGATTTCATCCCACCCTTTGGGATGGAACTAACTGGAAGAACACAGGCCAGAAACACATTTCCTTGGCACACAGATGTGCACTGTAAAACTTCTTTTATAGGGCTGCTCTAGTATTGATAGAACTTTTTATGCCTTCTGCTGCAAGGCATTATGATGTAATGTTCATCTTTTACCGACACGGTTTTTAAGCTCTTAAAACTTTAAAGTGCAAAGTAATGAAGATGACAAATTTAATGAAAGCAATAAACACTATGGTTTATGAGGGAATTTTGTGGCTGAGGTCTACAAATCTTCCCTATCTTCTTTGGGCAAGTTTTCTGTTCTCACGAGTATGCTTGATGAGTGAGGCACCAGAGGAGGCTGAGGTGTTTGAGGAGTTGGCTCCAGAGCACATCACTGTGGACTGAGCTCAAAAGGCTCTGCTTGGATGTTCTCCCTTATGTTGTTTCCTACTTGAGTTAGTTGCTTAAGCTACTCAGCTGCAAATTTTCTTAATTAGTGGCTTTCCAGACCTCTGAGAATCCATGGATTTCTGGGTAGGGGACTATTAAATTAGGAACCTTTTCTTAGAAACCTCTTTCTGCAGGTCTTGTGGGTTGGAAGGAGTTGGCAGTTACTCTCTAAACAGTCTAGGTCTATGAGCTGTGTCAGTCAGCAATCAGCATTTCCCCACCCTGCTCCACTTGGGGTTTTGTAGAGGCTCTGGTAAAACATTTGTCAGTATTTCCAGGCAAAGTCAACTTCTTTCAATTTTGCCTTTTGATTTTTTTGTTAATGTTTCTGTTAAACACTCTCAAGTCATCTTGGTTAGAACATCTTGTTTTAAAGCGTGGAGGGGGGAAAAGAAGGGAAATATTTTTGGGAGCAACTACATTTCATTTCTATCAGAAAACAATCAAAGAGTGATGGAACTGTACAAGCATCCATTACTCAGGCAGATGCCACCCTAAAACCCTCCTCCAATGATTTGCTCTTTTCATCCTCCTGCTTCAGACAGAAAAAGAAAAGGCTCTGTTGATAAGCACTCCGTAGCTGAAGCATGAGTAAGACAGACAGCTCTCCATTTGATTATGTAGTTAGAAATTATTTGTTGTTCTCTGTCAGTGTTCAGTGTTTTTCATAGGGCTATTTAAAACCAATTGTGTCCCTGAGAGCTGGCAAGCATTTTTTTATTTTCACGGCTTTCTGTGTTTCCTGGTGCTTTCAGTGGTCTGTATGGAGAGTGGGAGCTGAGGAAGTGTTCCAATTCTCCTCTCCATCCAGCTGTATTTTGAAAGTGCTGGAAGTCGTCAAGGATTGCTGCATCAGGAATGGGAGCATTCTTCCTGTTTTTAGGCCCCAACTGCAGCTTTAGCTTTCTGACGTGTTCGTACAGAGCTCCAAACTTAGAAGATTTTCATTGGTTTACATGTATTTTTTCAGCTATTCATGTTTAATAAGGATCATCCAAGACAGCTTTATCCCAGCAGCTGCAGTGTTCCTTATGCCATTCCCCCCCACCAACAGCGAGGTTAGAACTCTAAATAAAACTTCATTAACCTTACCCAAGTGAGTAAATGTCAACATATGGGCAGTCACTTCACTGCTAATATTGAGCTAAAAAATTCTAATTTCCTCCTATTGGTTTTATCCATAATGAGCTGTTTGCAGTGGCAGAGCAGCCTATTCCAAGTGTGGTCTTACAACATGTGATCATGGAATGGGCCAGTGCCATTTATATCAGCATTCCAGTTAAGCACTTCCCTGGGATCATAGTTCCCTACGTGGTTAATTCAGTTTATTAAACCCATCTTTCCAACGGAGTTTGTCTTTCCCATTCAGCTGTATCAGCTGTGACGTGTCAATAAAATCCCCTGGAGGGAGTTCCCCTGTTTGTGATTGTTCAAGGTTGCATTAAAATTTCAGTAGCGCACAGTCTTTTCTAGAGCTTCCCTAATCTAAACTTCTGGATTCTTAATTTCCTATTTTCTGGATGGGTGTACAGTCAGTCTGCCTGTCTTTGACTCTCCTTTTGAGTGAGAGAGAACAGATGAGGTTCTTTCTGCTCATCCAACACTACTTGTGTCTTAATTGATATTTTTAGTCCAATGCGGAAACTTGTTTTTTTCTCCACTATCCATTTTATGCTGTTCACCACCCAAAGTGTGCTTGGGGAGCAAATTCCTGACTGGATGTCAGTGACATGGATGAGTGACATCAGTTTAAGACTTGAGCTGGTGCACATTGTGTCATAAGGGACCTGCAAATTAAATAATTATTTCCCACTCTAAAGTGACCTACATCTGCTTCCTACAAATCTGTGTTGCACTGAAAAAAATTAAGTCCCCCAGATGCCTCCCCTTGATTAGAGATGTGTAGATCACTGACAAAAGTGGATTGCTGTTAGATAGTGCTCACTAGACAGATTTCCAGGTTGCCAAGCATGACTTAACTCTCAGCTGGGGACAGAAGATAATGAGAGTTGGAACTTTGGGATGAAATGTAAAATCTTCCCTAATTCTCCAGCAAGAGATTCCCCAGAAATTAAGTTTTGTGAGTAGAACTCAGCTAGGACGAAACCTTGTAAGTGTGGTTGAATAATTACGCTTGAGTGCTCGTTGATAAACACAGAGAGCAACTTTCAAGGGCTGATTCTTGCATTGTTTTTTACCTTTTGAAAATGTGCTTTTATTTAACAGACATCTCTAGCTCTGAGCAATACCCAGGAAAACCACAGCTACCCGATGTCAAGGTTCTCCCCTTGCAATCCCCCAAAAGAAGGACTTGTGATGAAAAGTCCCGTTTTTGCCTTTCTCTACTTTTTCTGTGCCACCAAAAAATTGAGGATAAATGTTACAGAAGTAGTTGTTTGGTCCTATTCTTCTCCACTGCCTTTGGAACGAGGACTCCATCCTTCTGACTGATCTTTCCAAGATGCATTTCCTTGGAGGTGCCAGGCTGAAGGATCTTGCTCAACAACATCTCTTGAAGTTGAGGATTTTAATTAACATGTCTTTGCTCACAAACGTTTGCAATCAGGCTGAGGAATGTGGGACTATATATGCTTCCAGGGCTTGCAGATTTGTTTCCTTGCATAAATATGTGGAAATGTGTAAATATTTAATACTGAGCTCCAAAGTTGACAGTTACATAACTAACCCACAGGGACAGGAGCTCTTTTCCTCCCTCCCCGCCCCCACGGAGTCCTTACATAACGAACTGATGTATCACAAAGCCAGCAATCCTGATCTTGCTTTCCCAAAAAAAGCAATTTTGGTGAGCCTTAAAGCCCCCTAACCCTGAAATGTGTGAGGCTGCAGTCTCTGACACTCATCAGTCCCTTTGGCAGGGCTGTTTACAAGAACAGAGGTGCTTTTAGAGAGCACAGCCTGACTTACTGCAAGGACCTAGAAGATGCTTTGCACGGCTGACTCAGCCCTGGGAGAGCGTGAGAGAGGGACAGAAAGCTTTGCCCTTTGAAGTTCTGGCAGGTTCTGAAAGTTTGCTGTGGCTCCGTGGTGGCACAGAGCTGTGCCAGCCGTGGTGCCTTCATGGTGCCCTTCTGAGTGGGACTCGGTACATCCTGAGAGTTTATGCCATTTATTGCATGATTTTTGGTTATTTATTATCTTAACCCCACTAAATACATGTGATAAAGGCAGGAACATCACTGGTGATGTTGGTAGCAGGAGCCCAGCTCCGCTCATGAAAAAGGTGTAGGTTAGAGCTGCTCCGTTTGCTTCTGTAAAATCAGCACTGGAGCTGCAGTGAAGGAAAAAGGTCTTCAGAGAAAGCAATTAAATAAAAAAGTTTCTGTCATGGGAACTGTTGTCTTTCTGATGACAAAGTCAGTTTGACTGACTAAAAAAAAAATTCACCTCTGGGGGTGTTAGGAGATTTTCCTAGGGAATTTAAATGCCACAAGGTATTCTCAGCTTAAAAATAGAAATGAGTAGGTTGAAATGAGCAGCTGAGAGGTATGTGCTGTAGGTTGGAGCCTAGGAATACAGATGTGCACAGATTCTGAAAAATGTACTTTTTCTGATTTAAAAATTACTGTGCTGCAGCTTAAGAGAGTATAGTTTGTAATTATGGTCATTATGTTATTCAAAGCAGCTTTAAGAATCTCCTCACAAGGAGCTGAAATTTTCAGCAGATATTGTTTGGAGCTGCTCTGTGCCTGTGTGCTCCCTCCAGCTGGTGCCCAGATTGGGTTGATCTCTGAGACACATATATTGAAACAGTATCTGTGATATTAAAAGCATTCCAGTTGCCAACAGGACACTGTCAGGTGATGCTGTCTGACTATTTGTGGCCTTTTCCTCCTTTTTTCCTTTCCCCCTTTCTGGCTTTAACCAAATTGAAATGATTACTAACATCAACCAAATTATTTTCTCCTGCCAGGTACAGTGATGTTTCTTGCTGGTTGTCCCCATGCAGTGCTTTAACCTGTTCCTGTGTGTCCTCCTCTCCTCTCTCACCTTCCCCTGCCTTCAAGTCTTTCCATACAGTTCCCTTCCCATTTCAGACATCCTATGCCTTGCTTGCTTGCTTTTTCCTTTCAAGCCTTTATACAAACTTAAACCACTGCTAATTTAGAGTAGATTTCTCAGGCTAATTTTGAATTTGCTGGCAATTAAGTGCCTAAACCTCTTGGGCAGGTTCTTGGGCAGGTTTTGAGCCCATAGTTCCAGCTTGCTGTGATTTCAGATGGACTGGCTATGTATGATGCTTTGCAGCACCTTTCAATTCTTTTTTTTTTTTTTTTTTTTTTTTTTTTCCCCCTGAATCCTCCTCGCCTTTGGATTTTATCTGCCTTTCATCTCCCTTCTACAGAAAACTTTTCCAACAGCTTTTGCTGTCCTATTTCTGGTCGAGTTTTTAATTTTTTTCAAATACTGTTCTCCTTCCGCAAGGTTTTGGTAACGTCCTTTCAGGTGTTTTATGGACACAGTTGCCTTAGTCCTCCTTTGTATTTTGGAGTGTTCTTTGATGCTGCACTTTCAAGTCCTCCTGTTCCTCTGTGCGGGTCCAGATCACCTGTGTGTCCCTGCACACCTTGGGAATAAGCTGATCCATTTTATGGCTTCATCTGCTTTTCCTGTGCTCAAGAAGTCCCAGTCCTTTACATTCGTGACTTGCAGGCGTATCTTTAGCACCACCTTCAAACTCTGTGTGCATTTTCTGTCCCATGAGGATGAGACTTTGGGGCATGACACACATGGCTTATGTTCAAGAGTTACAATAGGAAAGAGCTTCATAAATAAGACTTGTGTTCTTCTCTGGAATTGGATTTTCTGACAGACAGGACCTATGTGAAATATAATTTGAGTACCTCACAACTCGCTGCCCTGGGATAAAACCCTGCCACAAACCACATATGCGTGTTAAAAAGTCTTTTGTGATGCTTTCAGTTTGTGCACTTCAGTAAAATCTCAGATATGTTTTTTGGGAACACTGAGAACCATGTCCTGTCTGTGAAAGCAGAACAGCAATCTTAGACCTTAACACCTTTTTAAAGCTTATATGAGCATTCTTAATAAGCATTAGATGCTTTAAACTGTGTTTTGCTACTCAGACATATTGTTATCATGTCTTTCACGTGCCTTAATTATATTTCTTATTTTCTCCTTATCCATAAAGTCACTGAGTCACTCTGTGAACTGCAATAAGGAGGATAGATAGTGCAAGGGACATTTGAGCTTCTAAAAAACCTTGTGTATTGTGATGGCAGAAGGAAGATGAAAAGCCAGTTGTTTTCCTTACGTGTGTATAAGGAAGAATTCAATAGACTTAGACCGATGGAGGTGCGAGTTTCCTTTTTTTTCCCCCCTGTTAAATGTTAGTGCTTCCAAAATAGTTCTAGAGCAAGAACATAACATAGTTCAAGAAAATGTTTCCTGACAGATAGGTCATCTCCTGAAGGACAGGTTGCATTTTGTAGTCCTGCTTGTCTATAAATCTACATTTTAAGAAGAATCTGTTCTGAAATCTTGCTGTTGTAAGAGCCAGGTAATTTGCCAGAGTTTATTCCTGTAACAAGAACAGTGTGCACATTTTGCATTCATTTATCTGGCTCTTTCATCCCATCTCGCTTCTGTGGGACCTTACAAAGCAAGGGAAGATTTTGGAAAAGTCTGATGATCAGCTTGGATGATCATTTGGAGCACTTGGTCTGAGTTTTGTTAGGCTAGAGCCACAAAAAGAGAAGTTTTGGGTTTGGACTGTTGGTACAGGCACCTGCAAATCTTAGCTACTCCAAAGCTTTGGTCAGCTGCTGCTTGAACTTGGAGATGTCTTGTCCTTGCCATTCAGACTCCTTACATTGCTGGAATTCTGCTTCCTCTGAACCCAAAACACACTGATAAGGAAATTCTGGACTGTCCTGGTTCTCACTCCTAGAATTCCTTCCTGCCCTACAAATACCTCTCCTTCACCTGAATTTATCATGGTTGGATTGAACGAACAGAAAAGAAATTGTTCGTTTAAGGTTTTGTTGTTTCCATTTGGTTAAGGAGAGTTTTCTTAGGATTTTAACATTATAATCATGAATTGTTGATCAGTGTGAAAGCTTGTCAAATTTAGGGGCACTTTCTGAGAGCTTCATGTAAGTTCACTGTGTTTTCTCCCAATTTTCTTTCATTCTTACAATCATTTTTCTCATCTATAATAAATGTGTTCAGCTGAAGAATGGTGTTCTTCGCTCGTGCCTAATCCAGGAGGCAACTACAGCTAAACACAATTCCTTTCATCTTAATGGCAACATCTTGTATTATTTGCATGCTTTGTGATGCTGTTTATGTTAATGCAGAGATCAGTTCTGACAACACACAAACACAAAATTAACTTTGTGGCTTGAGTCAATGAATACTTTTATTTTTTACCTGGGTTTGCTGAATCAAGATGTTTGTTTTCCCTGAATGGGTTGGAAGTGCTCCTCTCTAAGCCTTCCAACTTGCAGTGTGCCAGCCCTGGGTTCCAGTGCCCTGTCATTTTGGTTTTGTGGCACATTTTGTGTGCAGGGACCAGGAGTGTTGATTCCTTGGAATAATAGCAATGATTTTCTCCAAACTAGTAGTTTTTTGCTGTAGAGAGAGGATATTCTACTCAGCTAGTATTGCTATAAAGTTTACACATATCCAGAGCCATAATGGGATCCTTGTAACAAAGGACAGAGCACAGCTTGTTTCTTTCAAATGGCTGATTTTCTGGGGGGGTGATGGATTTAAATACTACATAATGTAAGTTCTTGATTGTATGGAAAATACCACAGGATAAATTATTGGTAATCCATATGCAGAAATTAAAGCCTTTCAGGGGAAGGCCTCTGCTAAAGAATTAAATAAAAAGCCCAACAGCACTGGAGCTGAGCTGGCACCTTTTTGGGCCAGTCTGCATGAGACTGGAGTCAGTCAACCTGGGAAACAACACCTCTTTGCACTTTTGGACGAGCTGGACTAAATGTCAACCATCTGAAAAGGAAATAAAGTCAGTCTAGACCAGGCCATGTTTCTTTGGTGAGAAATAGGAGAGGAGGGATGCTCTTAAAAAAATAGAATATTCTCCATATTCAATTCTAAATCATATAAAATGAAAAGTATTGGTAGTGGAGTCTGATGTTACGCTTGCCAGAGCAGAATTACTTGTACTAGGACACCACTTAATACAAACAAGGCAAAAGTAAAACTACCAATCTGGAAAAGGAATCTAAAATCTAACAGACCAATAGGGATGGTTAAGGTGAAACAGAGCCAAGTTGATTAGTGCTTCTGTTGAAGGAGGAAATTGCAGATTTGAGTTTCAAGTTGCATTTGTCACTAGTGTCAATCATCTTAAGGTACTGAATTCACCAAAGGTTACTTAATTTCTCTCTTGAGTGTTGTAAAAATGGTTTCTTTTGGGGTTCTTGTACTTCAGTGGAAGTACAAGTGGAAGTACAAGTTCTTGTACTTCAGTGGAAGGGCACCTCTGACAGGGGAGCCCCTGCTCTTGGCAGTGGGCTCTGCCTTTCCCTCGGGTGAAGTCAAAATGCAAACTGAAGAGAACTTGGGTGAAAACTCCATTTATTTGAGTTTTCTCCCAGTCACTTAGTGAACATTTAGTCTCAGCTTTCTTCCTTTGACTTTTGGTACTTCTGTTATTGTTCATACCCAAGAGTAATTACTCAGCTGGTTAATGAATTATAATGCTTTTGTTACCGGGGAGTCTTTGTAACTTAAAAATAGAAATCAAATTGCTTGTTAATTCCCTCTAGTGACAGGTGATGAATACACTGAAATGAAGCTTTAGTCATGGGTAGGAGTGACACAGCTGCTGAGGTGCCAAACTCCCTGGCACCTGGGCAAGGTGGAAAAGGGGTGTCCAATGTCCACCTGGTTGCACTTCTTGGCAAATGCAAAGGTTTCTCCTTTGGTAACTCGAGGGGGGAATCTCTCTGGTCAGGCTGAGCTCTCTCTCCATCAGTGGGGGTGTCTCTGGACTGAGTTAGTCTCGTCTCTGTGCTTTGCTCTCCAATATTTCCTTTAGGTCTTCTGTCATCAGGAAGGAGAGCTATGTCAGATTTATTTTGTGAATACTATCTAGGAAGTCTACTTAAATTTATATATATATATGAAAAAATAATTAGCAGATGTGTATAAAATAATTCAGAACTAATACATAGAGTAGATTTTTTAATACTGTTTTACTTGTGACAGAAATAATGTACTTGCAGTTCTGTAAGTATGCAACTGTATTCCTCTGGAATCATCTTCTTTAAGGAAGATTGATGAGTTTATATTGGGCTATTGTTTTTACCCAGTGTTCCCTAATACATTTCATTATTACCCTGAAATACTAACATGTTTATTTCATCTCAGTATTTTTTTAATAAGTGTTCCTTACAATTGTGTCTATTTGAGAACATGGTGTTGAAAATTATTTGTTGAATCTCCTTTAATTTAACTGGGGCAAGGGGGAGTTAATGTCATTGCTTTTTATTGATTAATGTCATTCATTGGTTTAGTCCTTCTTGCCACTCTCAGCAAGTCCTCCTTATTTTTGCAGGTGCTTTCTGGCTCAGGTGGAGCTGTGAGCCCTTCTAATAAGGAACAGAATTGGTGCTCTCTTTTTCCATTTGTTTAGTTTGTGTCTACCAAGGATGTGTTGTTCAGCAGAAAAATGAGAAGATCTTGAATTTCTCTTGATCAGTTGTCTTTCTCTTTTCCACAGACAGGTTTATTTGTGCTTTGTCTCCATTCTGCCCTACTTCATTAGCAGGCAGTTCTCTGAAAAAGCAGCTCCATTCCTTCCCCTCATTGTCATTATTTCCCGTGCTGAGCCCGCCCTGACCGTGAGCTCTGTCCTTGCAGGGTGTGGCACTGCAACAGGAGGAGCTGAGGATGAAGGAGAGGCCGAAGCTGGCTGGATTGAAGGTGCTGCCATCCTGCTCTCCGTTATCTGTGTTGTCCTGGTCACTGCCTTCAATGACTGGAGCAAGGAGAAGCAGTTCCGTGGGCTTCAAAGCCGTATTGAGCAGGAGCAGAAGTTCACTGTTGTCCGAGGGGGACAGGTGATCCAGATCCCGGTGGCAGAGATAGTAGTTGGGGACATTGCCCAGGTGAAATATGGTAAGTTCTATCAACTGCATCTTTATGGACTTTGTTTTTTCCCCTTTCCCTTTCAGCAGGACAGACACACTCCACTTGAGGTGGTTTAAAAGACAGGGTTATATGAAGTCAATGTTCTCGTTGGCTCTTAGGGCAAAAGGAGAACCTAATACACTTGGTATAAAATTGCACCATGTAATCAATTATATTGTAATTGTCACTTTGCACTGATCAGGAAAAGAACTCTTCATATGAAGGGAATTCTCTTTCCTGGAGGATTACACTATTTGGACGTTTTGGGTTCTGTCCAATTAGGAGTAAGAGGAAGTATTTTTAAATGCTCTGTAAAAGTGAGCTGGGCCTCTGTACTTACCTCACTTACGAAGCTGCTCCAGATCCAGATGGATCCTGTAGGTCCCCCAGATCAGATGCCTGATAATTATATACCATAGGGGAAGCCCTGTGCCCCAAGAAAGTGGAAGGCTCTTGCAGGAACTCTGTGTGCTCTGTGACTGTGGGACTTGGGAGATTGCAGCAGAATGCCAGTTCTAGAAGTTTCTCCCGGATTCAGCAAGGGTTTCCTGGGAGGGGAACAGGAAAGGACAATTCCACTGTTTATAAACCAGTTAATTCCTATGGTGTCTGACAGATAAACCTTGTCATGAAGAGCACTTCCCCTGCCAAACCTCAGCGATCAGGATGTTCATTGTATGCTAAATGTGTTGTATTCTGATTCTGAGGTAGCATGAAGCAAAAAATGTCTGAAATACAAAGGTCCTTCCTTGAGTGCTAAGGCTCATGTGGGCAGAAATGGTGGTAATTCCTTCCCTTTTGCTTTCATGTTAGTGCAATCGGTGTTAATTGTGCTTTTAGAATTAAAACGCCTCTGTAATCATAGAAACAGTCTCACTAATGCACAGTGGTTTTCCATTCCCATGTTCTAACCCAAAGGTGATCTCCTACCTGCTGATGGGATATTCATTCAAGGAAACGATCTCAAAATCGACGAGAGCTCCCTGACTGGAGAGTCGGACCAAGTCCGCAAATCTGTCGACAAGGACCCGATGCTGCTGTCAGGTAAGGCTGCCTCGCTCCCTGCTGAGCCCCTGCCTGCTCTGCCTGGGCCAGCCTTGGGTGTCCTCCCACTGGCCACACCACGAGGTTTTGGTGACCCCCACACACAACTGAGGTTTTGATGACCCAATCACAGCTGAAGTTTTGGTGACCCACAGACACAGATGAGGTTTTGGTGACCCACACACCACGAAGTTTTGGTGACCCACACACACCATGAGGTTTTGGTCATACACACTGAGCTATTGGGCATTTAAAAGCCATGTAGTTGCTTTTTGATCAAGAGCAGTTATTTCTGATCATTGCACTTATAAAGGCAGAAAGTAACGAAACATTTTTAGAGGAGAAGTATCAAGTGTTTTAATTCATTGTATGTTTTAATTTAACTGTTAAGTTTCAAAACCTTTTAAAGTCTCTTCAAACATTTTGTGTGTATAGCAGATAAAATTGAAAAGAAGCAATGTGTTTAAAAGCAACTGAATATGCTAAAACATTTTGGAACTTTCACTTCTGTGGTAAATTCAAGTTACTTTTAGCATTTGTATTTTGTAGTATAATTCTGTACAGTAAATCAGTTAAATAGAATGTAATTTTTTAGTACTAATAGGCCATTTGTCAGTGGACTCCAGCTGGGGTGTGATCACAGAAGAACAGCCTGCAGATATGTAACAATCATCAGTGTGTTATAAACTGAACCAGCCCCTTTCAAATACTTACGTTTCTTTGCTGTAAGGAGAGAAATTTCTCATTATGTTTTTAATGCAGAGTTAAAGTTTATACTTTTGTTTTTCTTACATGATCACAGAGGAGGTGTAGAATTAATGTGGTGTTTTAATACACACTGCACATCCTTTTGTCCCATATTTATACTAATAAATGTTGTCTCCTGCTATGGTTGTAAATCACTGAACTCTATTTGCTTAGGAACAAAATTGATGATCTGAGATTTTCTGAGGTAAGAAACTGCCTTCTTCCACAGACAGTACAGGGTTTAATCCTAAAGATGCAGGAGCTGATGCACTGGCTACTGCTACTTCCCCTAAAACATGGAAAACACTATGTCTTTTATGGTGGGCTTGACCTGGTTTGAGTTTCTGTTTAATAGTAGTCTAAACTTGTATTTTTATAAAACCAACCCCCTGCAAAAGCATCAAAAAGATCTTATGTTTTCCTCTTACCTTTGCACCTGGAAACATCAGTAAGTTATCTTCAGGTAGACTTTTGGAATTAAGACAAATATTGTCAGGATGTTGCTTGCCATTGTTCTCCCTGTAATCATCTGCTGGAAATGAAAACAGTTCAGGTTTGACAGGAAACATTCAAATTGCAGCCACAGTTTGTTTGGGGAGTCTAAATTTAGCGGAAGACAAACACCCAGAATTGGGAAGTATTATTTTCACCATTGGCACCTGAAACAGTGCTTTTAATATTCAATCAGCTTCAATGACATAATTAAACTCAATGAGTTTCTGTGCTTAATGTCCTGTTTAATCATCCAGATAGTTGTTTGCTGTACTTGAGAAGCAATTCTGAGAGTGCAAGAGCTGCCTAAACCAGCTGGCTCCTCCGCATCTGTGCATGGCACAGGAGGCACCACCCAGGAGGGCAGAAAGGGAATAAACACCCTGAGGGACCTTCAACCAAAAGAAGCAGCTTCTCTTCTCTAGTCCCACTGTAGTTGTGGCTTGAACTTTCTCCTTCTCTGAATTCCTCAGTAGAGCTTTGTTTTGCATAGCACAAGCCTTGAAGGAACACCTTCAGCTGAACTGAGACCGTGGTAATGGTTGTTCTCTGCAGTGAGCATGGACAGGATGAGCCTGGACACCAAAGTGCTGCTCAGCTGTCTGGAGCCTGCAGTGACCTTTACATTTGGTACAGCTCAAAGTTGGGAGAAACCCAGGAGACCTACATGCAGAAGTTTCAGGAGGAGCCTGGCCTCAGTATTTCCCTCACTGCAGAGTTCTAGGGAACCATTAAAAGCTCCGTAGGAGATTTCCTGCTTACAACTTTGTTTGCCCCCAGTTATTTAGATTAATCTGAGGAAGGCATGAAGGAGGGAGATAGAGCAGCTCTCACCTAGTGTGGTTCTCTCTGAGCTAGGTTTTATTACTTTTGTTACTTTATCCTGACTGAACTTTTAGATCTTTAGATGTTTTCTGTTCCTTGAATTGAACTTGTTTTTTTGGATGGCAATCCCAATTTGGACGTTTGTGATGTTTTACTGAAAACAAAAGACTTTTAAGGATTCAGATTTTTATCTCATTTTATGTCACAGGAACAGCTCTCAATGCACTAAGGGGGTCTGCTGCTGTTTTTTTTTATTTAAATCCATCTGACCATTTGTGCATTTTTGTTTGGCTTATTGCTGCTGAAATTTTCTTAGTGTTCTGATGAGATATTTGTGCTCTCAAATTAGACTCAGTGTCGACAGATGTTCTCTCTGTCCTGTGGTTCTGTTTTTCCCTTTAAAAACATGAGAGATTTTGATTATAAATATAGTTGCAGTGCTTATTGTGTTCTAGGACAGCAACTTGCAGAACACGACTAAGAAAATGGGATTTTAAAAAAAATGCGTTGCAAGTGTGTGTGTATATTTCTGTAACACATTGATGTGTATAAGGTCACAGGTGTCTCTTTGCCTCTTTCAGCTTTTGAGATAAGTCAATAAATTTATACAGATGGGAATTAACTTGATTTTTTTTTTTAAGGGAGAGAAAAAGATCTTTCCATGGCTGTTCTGGTTTAATAGTTCTGAACGCCCAGTGAGATTCTAAATGAGAAATTAATTATATTTCTTTGAGTGAGGGGAGGATTTAAGGAACAATATGTTACAACCCAGCAAGTAGGAATTGATTTTTATTCAAGGCTTACATTTGTGTCTTACACTCCATTTTCATCCTTTCCAAACAACTTCTTCAAATACAGGCAAGAGTATTTTTAAAAAATCTCAAGTCCAGTAAACATTCAATCCCAGCTTGCTCTGACAACTTGGTGTTGAGAAATTATTGCTTTTTCTCTGTGCTCTCACAGTGCCTTACACTGAATAGACAGAACCGAATTTTCTGCTAATAAAGAATAAAGTCTCTTTCAATTAATTAGGTGCAGTTATCAGTAGCTTCTGGTCATTAGATATTTCCTTTTCACCTCTCTCATAGGAGCTCTACAGATCTGCTTTATAGCTTTTAAAATTCACTGCCTGCTAAGGATATCTCCCTTGAAATATTTGAATATTACTTCAATAATAAGCTTTTGGTCCCTCTCTGGTGTATTTGTTCCTGTGACACAGCGACAGGGTGTTTTTACTAAGCCTTTAGCAACTGGCCTTAAATGCATGTCATAACTACAGGTTGTTCTTCCATTTCACACTTTTTCCCCCCAGAAATAGCCACTGACTGAGCTCTTACAAATCTCTGCTGTAGAATTTTTCCAAGTGGAAATCAGAATATTTTTTTACCAGGAATTTCTGTTTCTGTGTGTTCCCACAACTCATAGCTAAACGTTTCTATGATCTTAGAGGCATCTAACATTTGAGTCAATATACAAATGAAAGCTGCAAATAAATAATTTCTATAAAATAATGCAAGAAATATTTCTCCAAAGGAATTTACTTAACATACTCTAGTTAAACAGAAAAACTGAATCTCAGTGTCAATTTGATTTAGAGTAATTGAGACCTCTCTTACTGAATTTGTTTTCAGTATCCTTCTTTCTATTTGGATTCTCCTGATTTAATTGAACAACTCTTTAAATATTTTCCTCTGTGTTGATTTCTCAAGTTTAAAGATGTAAAATTGTCATCAAAAATATTTTTCCTATGCCTGCAAGTCAACCATAATTGAGAAAGATGAAAGAAACTGCATAATTTTTCGCTTTCTTTATGATCAGCCTCTGTTTTCTTGGCTGGAGTCATTGAGAGATGTTTGTAGAAAAGATATTCCCAAAGTTACAGAAATGAGCTGCGTGAAGCTAAATATCATTTTCCAAGAGATAAACTTGGTTAATGGCATTTCTTTCAACCAGGGCGTCTGATGTGTGTGGTTCATTCATGTGAGGTCTAAGATGCATTCATTCTTGGTTGAGACTAATAGACAATAGAGATTATTTTAACCATGCAGTGATAATCCCCTCCACGGAGATTTTTAAAGTGTAACAAATCTTGCTCCGTGCTGCAGGAGAGGTCTTGCCTAATTTTAATAGTTTTAAATAAAACTAAAACTAGTTTTGGTTTTGTTTTTTTTTTTAACCAATCTAATTTTAGTTTCTATGATGTTATATGTAAGTGACATGGTTTGTTTTCAGGTACTCATGTCATGGAGGGCTCAGGCCGGATGTTGGTAACTGCTGTGGGGGTGAACTCACAGACTGGCATCATCTTCACTCTGCTGGGAGCTGGAGGGGAAGAGGAGGAGAAGAAAGATAAGAAAGGTAAATTCCACACCACAGAAGGGTGCTCCTAACAGAGCTCTTGGGCTGTGTGTAGCCAGAGATCTCCTCTGTTCTTGACAAATAAATATGGTTTTTAAAGCTTTTTTTTTTTTTTTTAATGCATTTTTATCATCACACATCACACAGAAAAACAGAACAAGGTGTTAACCAATCAGTATACATTGGATAACAAGGTGTTTTTCCAGTGTGAAATCACAGGCTCCCAGTACATGATTGAGCACAAGGGGATCCATGGCCATGATCCCATGGCAGTGGCTTCTCTACATGAGTCCATGCTCACCTGCACTTTGCTGAGCTTTTGCTCTCGTGCATTTATATCTGTGTAACTCTTCTTTTTGTCAGGAGAAAAATACCCAACCCTCTTGGCCATGGATATAGCAGCTTAGAGCTTCAGAAATAAGATGGAGATAAGCTGTGGCTTTTTGCTAGCCCAGTTGTTAAATGTCAGTGAGTGACATTAGAGGTATTTTAATTTCTTAAGGTGTAAAGGTCATGCTAAGAATAGTACAAGATGAGAACGTCGTAGTAAATGTTAGCAGGGAGTTTAAGTTTCATGTCCTGTATCAGTTAATGAAATCAAGAAGTCTCTTTAGACTTTTCACCTTATTACAGTGTGATGTCATAAGTTAGTGCTAATTTATGGGTTGCACACTAAGCAGGAACATGATTTAGTGTCTGTCCTTTCCAGATTTTGTTCACAGTCTTGTAAATTGTTTTGCTTTCAGGATTTCTTTGCAAGTCTGTCCTAAGAATATTTGTCTTTCAGACATAATTAAGGGCCAATGAATTTAAATATTCCTGCTCTTTCTATTGGGTGTCCCTGTCAATAAAAAGAACTGTTGTAGCTTTTCTGAACATCCTACTTGGTATCCATCAGGCAATCTGATTCCACCTTTTTTTATTTTTTTTTTCACTTCCATCCTTTTAATTTGAAGATGCAAATAGGAAGGTCAAATTAAAATAGATTCCATTTCTGAATGTATTCCACAAGTGGTTGCCACTGACTCCCTATTGCTCCGAGAAAATCTCTTTTTACTTAAAGAAACACCCTATGAAAATAGTTACCATTTCATTTCTGCAGAGAAATGCCCAATTCCTGCCAGGCATGGTGAGTTCCAGGAAAATTAAAGGGAAGGAGGACTGAGAGTAAAACTCTTCTGGGTCAGACTAATTTTGAGCAGCATCTCAGAGTTTGCTCTTGCTGTCACTGGGAGAAAGGCTGTTGAGATGTGGTTTGGTGGCATCTGGGAGGTGGGAAGGAGCAGCTTCACTTGCTGTCTGGTGGTGACAGCTGAGCTCCTGAGCTTATCTGGGCTGTCCTCTGGGTGTGACTGTGCCCACACCACCGGGGCTTCCCGTGGGTTTCATTGTAGCCAGTGTGGGAAGATGGGGAAAGGTAAATCAGGGGTGGCAGAGGGACACAGTGTAGGCAGAACTTCCCACCAGAGACAGGGATCCTCACAGAGACACGTTGGAATTCGGATGCAGACACCGAATCCAACTGAAATATGGAAAATACATCACAGAGAAAATCCCTGCACATTTTCTAGTGCTTGTGCAGAGCTGGTTGTGTGTGGAGGCCCAAACTACCATTCATAAACCTGCAGTTCTCTGAAACCCTGTTGCTTGTTTCCCTCTGTGTGGGTGTGTGCTTTGATTGTTCATTAACACTGTAAAAATCATCCTGCAGGTGGGAAACAGGAGGATGGACAGCAACTGCCAGGTAGAGTAACAATTGTCCCACATCAAATGAAAGGCTGAAGGCTTTTAGCCAGCCAGCTTTTGGTGCAAATCAGGGGTGAATTGATTGAAATAATTGTCCTTGAATCAGTCAAGTTAAATTAAAGAGTGATTTCAAATCAATGGGATTGTTGAATAAGTGACAAAGAATGGTGGCTGGGCTCGGTGATTTGCTGGGAGCAGCTCGTGCTGTGCTGCTCAGGGTGGGCATCTGAAGGAAAGGGAAAACAAAGACGAGCAGCAGCTGAAGTCGTTGGCACCACCCCACGCTAATCAGATCTGCAGTGGAGAGTTTTCTGAATTTACTTACACACGGGGGTTTTTAAATCCTGTGTGCTGTTTATTTTCTCCTCCCAATTTGTCATTTGTAAATGAAATCAGAGCATTTTGCTGGAATAACAGCCCAGTAGAGTGTAAAAGAGTCCCTGTGGGGCAAGCGCTGAAGAAGTTTGGGAGGCTCATCAGGATGTGTTGTAGGACTTGTGTTCTGATCGGAGCAAATAACCAACAGAAACAAAACAACATGAATTCTACCACGTATTTGTAGAGACCCATTTTCTAAACTGTAGTATAAAAAAATAAAATGATAAAATGTTCTTGAAGTTTTTCACTTCGCTGAAGTGAAAGAATTTCTTGACCAATTTCTGTCATATGTGGATAATTTACTGAAAACAAAAGGAGTTTTCTGACACTATTTTATTTTTTCATTTCACCACAAACTGGGAAATATGTCACGTCCATACCTTTAAAATAATTCATTACCTCCTCAAGACTCTATTTGCCATTTCCATACTGGAAAATGTCAGGTTTCTGTCAGTTCACTGTGCATATTAATTGGGTGAAGGCAGGTCATAGGCTGAGCATGTTGGGCTGGAATGTCTCAGGGATGATGCACCTTAATGTGCAGCTGTACCCGAAATACAGAAGATGTCATGTTGAAATGCTGTGTAGCAGTATATGCACAGATAGACACAATGAATATTTTAAATGCATATTTTCAAACTACCCATGTCTCGTGTAAAAGAATTAACTCAAAAGGAAATATTTAAACCTTTTTAGTATTTGTGTAACATTATATTGAAATACAAAAAAAGCACATGAAAGGACTAAAACAATGTACATAGTACTGTGTAGACTGTCCTCACCAACTCCTTTACTTTGTTAAATGTGTTTCATATTGATTTATTGTTATTATTGTTATTATTATTCCATGCTTGAGTTTGTGCCTTACTTTGTAGCACCTTTTTAATATAATTTTGCTTTTGAAATTCACGTTAATGAGTTTAAAAGTTTGATTTTGGAGAAAAATGCCATAGATGTTTCTTCTTTTTTTTTGTTGTTCTGTTTTGTTTTGTGCAGTTGCTCATGTTGTTGTTATTATTTTTTATTTATTGTTTTTTTTATCCATTATTGCTCAGTAGATTCTTCCCATCCCTCCTCCCACCCTCCTTCAGCCACAGATGGTGCAGCAGGTGCAAATGCCACTGATAATGCAAATGCCAGCTTAGTCAATGGTACGTCACTCCACCCGGCGTGTCTCATTTGAGGGCCTTCTGTCCCGCCTGTGTCACATCCCCCCGTCCCTTCTCAGGCTGCACAGATGTTGTGTGTGCCTCTGACTCCCCTCTGAGAGATCCTACTCCCTAAATTCTGGAGCAGTTCAAAAGAGAGGCCACAGAGATGCTGCAGTTTATTTGATTCACACAGAATTAAGCATGGGAGGGGAAGAGGGAGGAATTGTGGTCTATTTGCCATCAACTAAAGCTGCAACAAAAGCAGCAGTTGAGGAAGTCCAACTTCCAAACTAGGGTAGATTGATGTGAAGTTTCTCTGCAAAGCCCTCTACTCATTTCTCAGCCTAGATCTGAAGGAATACTCTGATAAAGGCATTATATCTGCTTTTCCCCTGGTGTGGCACTCTCATCAGTAACCACGTAGTCTCCATGGAATTCTGAGAAACAGTGCTGGGATTAGGAATCTGGCTCAGTTCCCACCAACGCTGCATTAGGAACAACTTCTGCTGCTCTGAGCGTCTGTTTCAGAGGCAACTGAGAAGTTTTGTGGGTATTTTTGTGTGCCCCCAGTGATATATATCCTCCTAAGCCTGATCGTATGAACTACAACCAAAATCAATATCCCTGCAGTAACTTTTGACTGTCTCTCAGCACAGGTTCTTGACCCCATTTAGCATGCAAATATTTCAGTATCTCATTGTAATAGTCTCATTCCAGTATTAAATTGAATGGACTGGGTCAATATTAGTCTAGGCATCAGCTATGCTTTTCTGCTAATCAGGTACATGAGTCTTTTATTTGCCATAGAAACCCTTCCCTCTTGTGCAGTGCCAAAAATACTGACAAGAATAATTCTACTTTTCATCACGTTTGTGATAGAATGTTTTTTCCGTACTTTTAAAAATTATGCACAGAAATGAGAGTTTCTGACAGCAACACCAACTGCTCTGAAGAGCTAAGATGTGCTACTGTAGTGTCTCATTTAAAGCAATTACATAGGAAGTATTTGGATCTATTTTTCAATATATTCACAGTAATTTAAAAGAAACATACAACCAGATATAAAGCTCTAGGATTTACAATCCCTACATCTCCCTGCATGACAGGAACCTCCATCATCCTGGTTCCAGATTCCTTAGAGACAAAGAACCAGGAAATTAATGATGAGTGTTTCATTCTCCATCACTGGGAGGGTAGGGTGGTCAGGCCCTGGCACAGGGTGCCCAGGGAAGCTGTGGCTGTTCCATCCCTGCAAGTGTCCAAGACCAGGCTGGATGGAAATTGGAGCAACCTGGGCTGATGGAAGGTGTCCAGGAGGGTGGAACAAATTGGGCTTTAAGGTCCCTTCCAGCCCAAGCCATTGTGGGATTCTATGATGTTCCCATGAGAATTTTACTTAGCCTTTTCTACCTTTGTGTAGAAAATATCTTCAAATAAGAAAAAAAATAAAAAAATTGCATATTTGAATAAGTACCAAGCTCAGGAAATGCCATTGCTTGTTATCTGAACATTTCCCCATTGCCACTGCAGATAAAATATTTTTATTCTTAGTTGTGAATATGCAGGTGACACAAAAGAAGTGGTTTGTAGTCAGTCAGTGAGCCTCTAGTGCAAAATTCAGAGTTTGTGGCCCAGCCCGTGTGTTCTCTGCTGTGTTAGGGAACTGATCTGAATTATTTTGGGTTCCAGGGGCTGAGATCAAAGTAGATAATTAGTGCTGGTCTCCTGGTTAAAACTATGGGCAATACATTCACTTTTTAAAAGGTTACAAGTTAAGGTTATGAGCAGAGCAGAACATTTTGCAGAAAGGAAAAACTCATCTGATTTGAGAATATTGTATTTAGTAAATGTAATTTTAAAAAAAAATGAAGACCTGGGAAGCAGCAATGACTGTTTACAGCTTGTTTACCCCAAATTTGATTTCCTTGCAGTGGAGCAAATTACCCCAAGTTTGGTTTCCTTCCAGCAGAGCACTGCCACCTGCATAAAGCAGGATTTCCACACTGGGTTGGGGAATTTTATAGGCATTTGTATTTTCAAATTTAGTTTGCCACCTAAAAAATACATTCAGAAAATATAGAAATTTTATAGAAATACCATGACAGGCTCAGAGAAATGCCATTTGGGGAAATCACTGGATTATTTTATATTTTTTGCTCCATCACAGCACGTGGGGACATATCTCCATTATTTTCTTTGGTTTATTCCAAGCAGTTCTTCCAATGTAACAAGTAATTTGGAATGCCAGCACGAGGGCTTAGTTATTCTGTCCCATTGTCCTCAGAAAGAGCTGAGCCTTGGAAAGGGGAGGTTTTTCTTTGGAAGTTCATGTCTTTTGGGGTAAGAACTTAGAATTGTAGTAAGGCAAAAGCAACATGCAAAACATTTCCTATTCAAACTCAAAACCTTCAAAGCAACTGCAGAATATGAGTTGTATTAGGAGGCTCTAAATTGTATTCCAAACATTCTGATTTTTCATCCCTGATTAGAAAAGGGATAAAAATAAACTCAGATATCTCCAGCCCAAATGCTGTTCATTTACTTCTTATTCAAAAAGAAAAGGAGAGGTTTGCAGAGTTATGTAAATTCTATTTTTTATTTTTTCACATAATAATATCAAAATACTAATAAATACAAAATATTCTAAATGTTTCTAAACAAGGTACAAAGGTCCAAAAGATGAGGTAGCATTTCTGGTCCTGGCACTGCCTGAAAGGAGAAAGGATCTCTCAGCAGCAGTCATTCTATTACCTTTATTTCTGTCTTTTTCTCCCTTTGTTCACAATTTATAGCAAAGTGCAGCCTTAAAATTCTTTGGAACAGAAGGAAGTAAATCCTTTACAGTATTCTCTATCATAACAACACAGATTACCTGTTCTGTCTAAATAACTGGACTATAGTTAACTGTGCTGACCTTCCCCCCCTTCCCCTCCATCCATAACCTAAATGCTGTAGGCTAAGAATATTTAAGAATATATTTTTTAAATACCTAAGTTTATATTGTTGTTAATGATTTGTTTATTTTGTGTACTGGTATTTTTACATCACCTGAGAATTATGATACCCCTTTTAAAGAGCAAATATAGATCCTAAAGTCATATACTTTGATTTACACAGAAAAAATAACCTCTGCTTTGTGTTTGCCCATTAGGAAAGTCATGTTTGGGTTTTGGTGGTGGTTTGTTTGTTTGTTTGTTTCTTTGAAAGCTGAGATTCTTCAATTATACTGCTTCAAGGAGCTCCAGACACAGAGCAAGCTGGCTGCTCTAAATGGATATTTCCCAGTTGCTAAGGAAGTCTTTGTGCTCTCACCAGAAATCAGTCTCCAGAGATGTTTTATGGCTTCCAGGAACATTATTAAAACCCCTTCTAAGCAAAACAGCCCCCAGGCAGGTACCAAGTCCAAGTGCGCACCGTTTTCAAAGCCTTCCCAGGAGTTTCCCTGTGCAAAGGACTTGGTTAGTTCAGGTTGGTAGATTCGTGCCTCGTGCCCAAGCAAAAAGGGAGGGAAATGGTGAGGCTCTCAAAGTCCCAAGGTGGGAATGGAGTGAGGAACATCCACACACGTGGTGCTAAGTGCTCTGCTCAGTAGTTCAGCAGAGCACCGAGGGGGTTCCAGGTCCTGAGATGTCCTTTCCCTGCCTGGGGCAGGTGGAGTTTCTCAGGGTGGCCTTTCTGGATGAATTTATAACTGATTTGGCCACTTCTGATCTCTTTTGAGGAGGCTGTTTTTAGCGTTCTCCCAGCTGGTGAAAAGACAAACATGCAAGAAATTCAATTTTGCTTCTATTTATTCCAAGCAGAGAGTGATAAAATTAATACATGTGGAAGTCAGAAGGGGAAGACTGACCTGCTGTCACATTTTTTAATAAATTCTAATGATACATTTTTTACTGGAATGTGTAAAACAAACCTGTAAAGGTTTTTAAATTTAGTTCTCCTTAACATTATTTTCTATTGTGCATTATACATAACTACAGAAAGACACTGTCATTCCTTCTGAGTGTAATATTTGTGAAACTTGAGTAGCCTTTTCCATAAATTCATATCTTACTGTGGATATTCATAAGGGATACCTCTACGAATTTTTGAATGCATTTGAAAATATTTAGTTGTTATTCTGAATACAAAAGTTTTGTATGCTCTGATTTGTATTTTACCAGGTTTATTTCATGCACACTTTCCAATGAAGTATTTTCAGTTTAAAAAGGCAGAGGCAAAGGGAACTTCGGCTTAGTAAAACTTTGTGTAGCTAAAATGTTAGATTGAAAATTCAAGATGTACTGTGTAAATCTTTCTTTAGGTAAATCTGAGTGAAGGATGAACCCCTTGCACTTTTACTTACAGCAGTGATTTGCTAAATAATGCAACCAATTGAGGAAGATGTAATTTTAAAATCATATCTGATTGACAATTCTATTTATATATATATATATTAGCACTACTATTTCTATGTTGTCTCAGTTTGCTAAAATAATGAATTTCCTTCTAGAATACATTAAGAAAGTCTTACTCTATACTGATGTGTATCACAATTAGACCTTCCAATTTTTGAAGTCCCAGTCCTCTGAAATATCAGTTCAGGAACATTTATTCCAATTCAGCTTTCCTCTGGGTTCTCTTTATAGTTGCACCCTCTTAATGCAGTTTCCTCAAAACCATGTGCTGATATTTAGTATTTAACCTGTGAAAACACTAAATTTGACTGCAGTTCCTCGGATGTGTCCAGCTCAGTTGGCCATGCTCTGAGTGCATGGAAACGAGATCATGACTAAGTCCCTGTAACATGTTCATGGCTTTTGTCTGCCCATTGTATTTGAATCCCCATTTTCATGTTCTGTCTTGGGTGAAGATTGTTTACTGTCTATTGTCTGTTGAAATTTTTCATCATATAGGCAAAATGCAGGATGGGAATATGGAGAACAGCCAGAACAAAGGTAATCTTCTTTCATATTAAGGAGGTTGTGGATTTTATTTTCAGCATGTAGTTCAGTTCTGTGAAAAAGTCAAGTGAAACCCTGTGATTTGTGCCCGTATGTGAAAATGGCCCTACTGTTCAAACAGAATGTTGAAAACCCCCTAAACCACCAAACCCAACACAAAACCTACCAAAGAGATTGTAACTTTCAGAAGTTTGATGTATCAGATATTAGGAAATCAGTGTTTTTAATACGCCATTTGAAGATGTTATTTCATGTCACAGAGCTTATTTGAATTAATTTCCCTGTGGAAGTTATGTATGCTGCATATTGTTAATGATTTTCCAACCCAATTTTTGTATGTCTCTTCATCTTTGGTGTGTAATGGTGTCAATATGGACCTGTTTTCTTTTGCAGGGAGAGGGTAAAGCAATAACAAATGGAGACCTTAAAGCCCAAGGGTTACTTAGCAATGTGAAAGACAATGATAAGAATAAATAACAGGAAGAGTAAGAATCTTAGGAGTTTCTTATTTAATATACAATCTCAGGAAGAAATTGAAATAGATATGTTGCTTTCTCTGAAGCAAAATCATGGCTCCCTTTTTATTTATGAGACTCAGCTCTCATGATACCGAATTAAATAACTTTCTCTTCTCAGATAACACTAAAGATTGCAAAGGTGATGGATCAGAAACTAAATAGATAAACTCAGTTGTTAATGATATAAAACTACCAAACAAAATGTTATCAAATGAATAATCACTAGGGTTAGATAGACAAATTAGATTTCCAGGTCACATAAGCATGTTCTTGTACAATCTCTTCATGAATGTCAAAGCAAAGCTGTTTCATTTCATTCTATTTAATTTATTGTGTTCAGTACAAACCAGACACATACACATATATAAACTGCAGTGTCATTGCTTTTAAGAAACGTCTTTCTCTTTGATACTAAAATAAAGTTTCCTTGTATTAGCATTCATTCAAGAGAGGATGGTTCACCCCTTAAATGTGTGAGATTTTTGGGGGAGACTGATGGTGCCATTCCCACTGGCCCCAAGCACTGAATGCTAAGGAAACTTTATTATGCTGGTATTATCTAGAATAGTGGTTTGCAGTGTGCGCTCCTCCGGTCTCTGGGGTGCCTGCGCAGCCCAGAGAAGTGACCACAGGTCATCTGTGGAACCACACTGCCTTCAAAATGCTTTCATTGGAAGGATGATTATAAGGGGGCATTGCACACCCCAAAATGCAGATGTAGACCATCCCTCTGCCAAAGCCTCTGAGCTCTGCTATTCTAGGAAGTCCTGCAGTGCTCACACTGCAACTTGCCAAGCAATTTGCAAGACATGAGGTGATATATATGTGTATAGCAGAATGTCATTGATGGTTTCAAAAATAACAGATAAACCCAATGGTTTTCTTGGTCCTTGACCTGTTGGTCCATGTCCCCACGTGTCTGGAGGGCACATGGATGTGCTTGTAGAGCTGTGCCCTGCACAACCCCAGGGGTCTCACAGGGCACCTGCCTGACACTGGACTGAAGGGTAATTCTGGTAACAATGCCCCGGGCAGCTGGTTGAATTCAGTAACTATGAACAGTGAGCTGAGAGAATGAAGAACAGCTCTGGAGTAACAGTTTTGTTCTGCATTATCAGCCAAGCAGCAGGACGGGGCTGCTGCCATGGAGATGCAGCCACTGAAGAGCGCAGAAGGGGGCGAGGGAGATGACAAGGACAAGAAGAAATCCAACATGCACAAGAAAGAAAAATCTGTCCTTCAGGGAAAGCTGACTAAGCTGGCAGTCCAGATAGGCAAAGCAGGTATGTCTGGGGGACTGACCTAAACCCACTGTGCAAATTAGATCAAAGAGTTGCAAAACAAATGTTTTTTGAAAGGGACAGGCCTTTTTTGCTGCAGTATTTAGAAATGGGGCACCATAAAGCTGTTCTAAGGATAGTATGTGGTATGGACAATTTTTTCTTCCTCTGAAAATTAGCTTTGACTGTCAAGAAGCTGGAAGCTTGGGGCAACTTGGATTGTAATGAATATTTGACTCAAAATGAAATGTAGCTTTTCTCATAGTTAATATTCCCAAGCACAGTCATTACATATTTAATTTCTTCTCCCTTTAGAACTTTGGAGTTACAGAATCTCTATCATCTCCAAGTATCTCTCACACAGTAGTTCCCTGTTATGGGTTCCGAAATCCTTCTGTTCTCTCTTAATATCCATGTTCCTGCCTTTTACCAGAGTATGGCATATGTTGACTCTGGTATCCAGAACCAGCTGGTCGCTGCTGTTACAACCAGCACTTCTCAAACATGTAGGTGGAAAGTGGAAATGTTCTGTCATGACATAAAGTCCATTAGGTTTGTTTTTTGGAGGTATTAAAGAGACTTTGGCCTCTCTCCAGGTCCTTGGCTGAGGTCTTACAACAGCTTCCTCACTTTACTCTTTGTCCCCTATCCTTCATCAGTGTGATTCCTACCCCACATATTCCTTCCCAGTCCTCTTAAAGTCCATTCCAGTCAGTTGCTCACAGAACCCCAAGGTGTCAATTCTCTCTGCCTGAAGAGCGCGTGACTCCAAGTCTGTGGTTATGCCCTCTGATATACAATTCATGCTTTGCCCAGTTTCATATGGCTCAGGCTTCTCTCCTTTGTTTCCCATGATTGTTAACTTCTTAAATACCCTTCTACATTGATTCTTGCCCTCTGATATTTCAGCAGGCATGTGAAGATCACTGCTAAAGTGATTGTATAGGGATTTCTAACCATAATGTGGCAAGTAACATGAATTAAATTAATCAATCATTGCCTCCTCTGGTTTTTCATTGGGCAATCTGTGGGGATGTCGTGTGTTGTCATGAGTATTTGCCTCTGCAGTATTTTAATGGATTTTCCTGTATCCTCTGGCATATAGTGATCTCCCTGACTCATCTGCTCCCTGTCAACCTTAGCATCCTTCAGCTTACCAATTTTTTAAAACTGCAGTCAAGACATGAAATTCACAGCGTTCGCCTTCTGTGCATGATCTCATTAGGGAAAAATTAATTTATTCTGAAGTGCAGGCTTAACTGCTTCACAGAAACCTGCCAAAGAGCAGTAATCACAGCAAGGCAAAGCTGAGGCTCTGCTGGAGTTTTTATTTGTATACTCCAATCAAGCATCAGAATTGTGGAGGAGGAGAGCTATCCTGTCAGTCTCTGCTACTGGAAGAGCATATTAAGTGCTTGGGATCTTTTGTGAATTCTGTGAAACTTTTATTTATGTCCCTACCTCTTCTGAATCTCTCCTCATAGAAGTACACACTTAATGCATGTCCCTTTGAGAAAAGAAACCTTGGAAACACCAGTATCTAAAAGATTTTCAAGAAATGTGGTTAAAAACTGTTCTGTGGGTAATTCTGTGTTACTGCCCCCTTGTATTCACCCAGACACATCCATAGGGCTTTGCTAAACTGCTTTATACAGCAACATAAACTATAGAAGACTTTTTCTCAGGTCTCTTAAGACACATGGATTTAAGAGAAAGGTGAGTGTTTGAATATGGATAGCCTAGTAATGTGTGAAAGGTGGAGGTTAAAAGGGGGGATAAATGTACCAGGCAAAGTAACTCTAAACTGAAAAAACTTAGCCAAGTGACAGAGGAACTCCTGGAGAACTGCCCTGACTGGGAAGTTTTAAAGGCAGCAGTAGGAATGCAGTGTGATTCAGCTGTTCTGTAGAATTCAGTGGGGTTTTAAGGGACATATGGCTGTTGAAATGATAATCATAACAAGGTTTCTGCTCGTACACTTTATCATTATCCCAGTTATCAATATTGGTGAAAACTGTCCCATAGAATAAAAAAATTATTTTGTATCAAACTGCAGTGTGGATTCCCAACTGAACATGTCTTCAGCTGTGTTTTGTTGTCTGGTAATGGCTGGTTTCTCTCCTCAGGTTTGGTGATGTCTGCCATCACTGTCATAATTTTGGTACTCTATTTTGCCATTGACACGTTTGTGGTCAACAAGAAGCAGTGGCTGCCCGAGTGCACTCCTGTCTACGTCCAGTATTTTGTGAAATTCTTCATCATTGGGGTCACTGTGCTGGTGGTCGCTGTACCTGAGGGACTTCCACTTGCTGTCACCATTTCTCTGGCCTATTCTGTAAAGGTAAGAAACATTAAAAACACCCATGGGAGAAAAATGCTCTTTGATTCAGTTTGCTAGTGAGTTGTACCAGGTGCAGTGAAAAGTGGTCTGAAAGTTCTGTGCTCAAAACGTTGTTGAGAGGGATGTTGCTTTGAAATAAACCTATATTGAAAGTATTAGAAAAAAATTCTTTCCAGAGAGAGTGATCAGGCATTGGAATGGCCTACCCAGAGAGTGGGTGGATTCACCATCCCTGGAGGGTTTTAAACTGAGATTGGATGTGGCACTGAGTGCCATGATCTGGTAAAGGGACTGGAGTTGGACCAAGGGTTGGACTTGATGATCTCAGAGGTCTTTTCCAACCCAATCGATTCTATGATTCTATTTCTGGCAAAAATGTGAATACATATGTATTCTAATACGTCTCTTCAAAACCACACAGTGCAGGAACATCAAGCAGCTATTTCATTTGCAAGGAGTTTATTGAGCAGCCTTTACTCTGAGAATAACCCAGTCTTTGGATACAGAATAATTTTGGATTCCAATTTTCTTCTGCAGTAGTACAAAGTTTTGACAAGGATTTCAAGTCTTCAGGAACACTTTTCAAAGAAATGAGTTTCACTGAAGCTTTCATGTACTTTCCTGAAACGCAGTTGCACTTCTTTGAAGTCACTGTAAGTGACTCTATTACGAAATTAAAGAGGATTAAAGTCCTGGACTTGTGGATTTCTTGAGCAATTTAGTCAGATGAGACTTATATACACATTCTGGGAATCTGCAATGAAGATGAAGAAGAGTTTATTTCCATTTAGCATGTAAACAAACGATGAACTTCAGAGGGGAATGTCTTGATTTCTATGTAGCCAAATATCATCATTATTAGGGGGAAAAAAAAAAAAAAAAGGATGACTCAAGAATGGCATTTTGCTAATAAAGAGTGTGGCTGCTTTTAAAATATTTTCTCACTCTCCTATGTCCTTCATCTGACATCCCTTTCCCCTTCCCCTGGAGTAGTCCATCTGTGTGCTGCAAGGTAATATCCTGGCATTCCAAGTATTACTAAGAAAAGGTTGAATATTTGCTATAATGATAATGTTTTTAAAATCCTGTTATATTTGTTTTCTTTAGCTAATCTTTGCTGTTACAGATATTTATTAAAATGTGTATATATATCAATCAAAATTTATGGATCTATTTTAGTTAATTAATGAAATTGATGAAATTAATTAGAGACAGTGACAAAATTAAAACTATTTAATCAGGGATATTCACAGCTTGGGATATTGACCCAGATCAAAGTTCTAGCTGAGAGAGCTTTATGTTGTCACAAACAAGACTAAACACATTCCTCTCTGCCTTTTAGACCTGCTGGTAAGGGATCTGTCAGGGTAAATCTGGAAGGTTTTTTCTATTTTATGGCTTTTTCCCCCAGAAAATGATGAGGGACAACAATCTGGTCCGGCACTTGGACGCCTGTGAGACGATGGGCAACGCCACGGCCATCTGCTCCGACAAGACGGGCACGCTGACCACCAACCGCATGACCGTTGTCCAAGCCTACGTGGCCGATGTCCACTACAAGGAGATCCCCGACCCAGACTCCATCCCTGCCAAAACCATGGAGCTGCTGGTCAATGCAATTGCTATCAACAGTGCTTACACTACCAAAATCCTGGTGAGCAGGCTTTTTTTTGGGGTTCTTATTTTGTTTGTCCGTGAAGCGAAATGCAGCAGAAGGAGGCGTGCGGGGTTTTAAGCTGTGTTAGTTCTGTAACGTCCTGTTGTTGGTTATGAAGTGGAAGATACTGTTGAGGTGCTCAAAATGAGAAAAAGGTACTGTGAAAACTATATATATATGTAGTTTTTTTACAGGTTTATATATGTAAAAAAACCTGTGGAAAGGGTTTCTGTTTTTTTTTTAAGGGTAGGGATTCACTTCTAAGTGCAAGCTCATGGGACATTTAAGTCTCCTGCTGTCATTAGATTAGGATGGTCCAGTTTTGGTGCAAATAGATTTGCTAACACAACTAATTCTTACTGAGAGTTCACATGTGTGAAATGCTTTCTGTGTGGCAAAGAACTTTCAATTGATTCTCAGACAGGACAAATTGGATTGGTTAAATCAGTGAGGTTAATGAACTTTATTCCTTGCGCTTTCAAGTGAGTTACATCCAGAAGGGTTTTATTCAGTCTGTAAAGGAGGCCAGAATGGAAATATCCATTTTGCTGGTGGCATTAGGTTCTTCTGCACAGAGCTAATTAAGAGACTGAAAAATTTTGCAATTCCAATAGATTTGTTCTTTGAAAGGTCAAGCTGAATCTTAATGTTGTTGAACAAATAGATTTATTTTTTTAACTTATGAATATAAGCATTGTTCATATATTTATATATTGTTTATATAAGCATTATTTTTAATAATTCTATATTGAGCTGCATAATATAACTGTGCATATATTTTATGTTTGTTTTAAAAGTAGTCTTTTAAATGACAATCACAGAAAACAGTGCTGAGTGCTAGAGCACACACTGCCTTTAAATCTTGCTGTGTAAATATCTACATATTAGTAATAATCCACACCAGGAAGAAAAACGCTTAGACAAACCCCCACAGACATGCAAAGTGTGTTTGCAGCAAAGGTGTTTTTGAGCTGAATACTCCTGAGGACTCTCTGACCAAGGTTGGTGTCTGAAGGTTGGCGCTCTGCAAACAGAAATGTGGGGAGAACCATCTTGAGCCAGTTCCAAATCTCAGTGGATGGGGAATCCCTGGGAAAACCTCCCAGGAGCTCTGGAAGGTGCTGGTGGCTGCACCTCCCAGCAGTGACCCCACCTCTCCTGTCCTGCAGGGACATGGAGCTGCAGTGAGCTGGGGCTGGAGCCAGGCCTTTTCCTTGGAATTCAGTCACCCAAGGGAAGCCCAGCCCTTGTCCTTTGGAATTCAGACACCCTGGGGAAGCAGATCTCACTCAGCTGTGAGCTTCCAGGTGGTAGCATCTATTCCCAGCTGAGTCCTGTCTTGGACTCTGTCCTTCTCCTGAGCTCTGGCCAGGTCAAAACCTGGCAGGGTAAGAGAGAGGAGGGATGGACTTCCCTCCCCAGGTGGTTTGGTGTAAATACCCAGAGTGGACACTTCAGGGCAATGGCCTTTTTGGAATCTGATTTGAGTTTGTAGCTCATCCCAGTGCACAGGCTGGGATGAAGACAAGGTGACAGAGAGGAATTTGGGATGAAGGGTGGCAGGTACCTGTCTCCATCTGTGACAGGATAACTGCTGCCGTGGTGACATAAGTCACATACTATTTAACCCCCTGAATCCCAAAACAGATTTAGGTTTCTGAGTGGGAAGGCACCAGACTTTCCAGTCATGCATTTGTAATATTGAGTTTAATATTCTGTCTTGTGGTAATAATTTCATTTACCTGAAAAATTTCTGGTCAATAGTAGTTCTAAATTGGTCATAATATTATTTGGAACTTGGTTTTTTTTACTCTGACTTGTCTTCATTGCTTCTTGTTGAAATCAGTTGTATGTGCATATCAAAAAGGGTCAATATTTCACCATCTGAGTACCTTTTTAAATATGCACATGTAACTCCTATCTGTGAAAGTGATAAATGGATAAATTCCCCTGAAAATCATGGTTTTTTTCTGGATATAGTTCACAGAACAGCTTGAACTTATCTGGGTAAAATGAATGATGATTTTTAGTTATTAAACAGCATCCTTAGGTAAAGCCTTGTGGTGTGGCCCCCACAAGAATCACAGCTCCAGTATCAGAGGAGTTCATCTTATCCACTATTTAACACAATCATAAGCTGAACTTTTAAGATACAAGATATTTTTCCATAGCCCATTTGCAACCATAAATAAATACAGTCAAAATTACCTCAGGGAGTTGTTTCTAGGATGAAATGCACAATTCTTTTTCTAGCTGCTGATACGGAGTGCACACTTGTGCACTCCTTCTAGAGCATATTTAATCAAATTTGAGCTGTGACTATCAGCTCAAACCCAAGGGGCATGGAAGGGTTACGTCGCTAACACCGAGTTCTGCATATTCTATTTTCGGCTGTCTCGTTATGAGGACGCTGTAAATTGTGCTTTGTATGAACTTCTGTTCACAGGGATCACATATGGGACCATAAAATTAGCCAAGATGCTCTGCTGAATGAGAAATATTCCCTCTTGCGTTGTCTTTTGATTAAGGGGCAATTGAACCATTGATAAAAATAAAACAGGAAAATAATATCAGTGCTCGGGATAAAAGATTCGAATTTCCTTGAGAAATTAAACACAAATTATTCCAGCTGAACAACAGCATCATTAAATATAGTTCTTTTTAATGCATTCCAAGACTAAGTTGTAGAAGGAGCTGATTTTGCATTCCATTAACTTCAGAGCAACTTCCAGGTTGCTTTAATAGCATTTGTGTGAAGGGGCTGTGCAGCAAACCTGTCTTTGCAGTGTTCCTGGCTTCGGGAGCTGTCCCACATGGAATAAAATCAGGCTCCATGCATCTCTGCACGTGGGCTCTGATGGGGACTGGGGAGCACCTCCCACTCTGAGAACAAAAATACACATTTTGGGAACACTTGGACTGCACTCAAAGCAGAAGTGCAGTGACCTTGGATATCGCAGAGCAGTGAAGGAACAGAGACTCCAAACACCAAAACTGTGGATTTGAACCTTTCTGTGGAGCTCTTCCTTGCATAATTTCAGGTTTAATTAGGAAAGTATCTCTAATTTCCTGAAAGCTGTCCTAGGACACTGGATGGGTACGATGTATTCCTGTTAAGAAGACTTCACAATTAGTGTTTAGCTGAGTGAAATCCAGCACCAGGGGGAAAGTCCAAGCTGGCCCTGTTGTTGTTGGGAACCAACACAGCCATTTCATTTGGTATGTGATGGGTGCCCAAGAAGACTAAAAGGGGGAGGGATCTGCAGCACAGCCTCAGAGATCTGCTAGGAGAAAGGAAGCAGTTAATTCAACTTCTGCTGTGTAATGGCTGGGCCTGAATATAGAGTCAGTAATCTTATTAAAAGAAGAGAAACTAAATTTCTAACTACTTCATAAGCTGTTCAAGGGATTTTGGTGTGGGATTTATTGTTGAGAATAGCAGTTCTTTTGCCTGATTGTCTGGTGCAGAATTCTGGGGTGAATGCACTACCTTGGAGAGGAGGGGTTCCAGGGTGGCTGTCAAAGTAGGCAATACGGAATTGGAAACACACAATATATGGAAGCTGCAAGAAAAAAATTACTTTCCATGAGAGCGAAATGTCAAAAATCATGGAAACTCTGATTTTAGCACAACAGCTGCTTTCCAGGAATAGATGCAAATCTGTTGTTGGTGTTGAGAACATGGATGGTGTAGCCAGGTGAAGGGGTCCTTTCATTTCAGGGGAATTTGCACCCTAAAGGAGTGCAGCTATCTGGGTTCTTGGTAGACACAACCTTTCTGCCAGGAACAGACTTGCCAAAGGTGTGCAAGTACAAAATAGGCTTCTTACAGATTTTTGAGTTTTTTGAATCAAAGAGTGAATGTCATTTATCAGATACTTGGATTAATCTTGACTTTTTAAAAATTTGTTTAATCAGATGAAAAAAATAATCTCAAAAATAATATATGTATACACTCAGACATTAATTAAGCAGGAGAAGCTTAAGGTAATGCTCTTTTATCTTGCATTTTTTCAACACTATAAATAGAGTAAGGCCTTCTTAAAGACAACTTTAAAGTGGTTTTGGGGAATATGGATATTTGGAAGTTTCCTACTAAATCATTAAAAAAGTTGAGGTGTAGTAGGTATGCTTGTGGATATTCCATACATTTCCCAACATTCATGTATGAAGTTGTTACTGCTGGAAAGGAGGATTGAAATGCCACCTTTTCAACAGTAGTTGCTTGTGGTTCCCTAATTCTTGTCTGGCAGAGCACAGCCCTTCCCTCTCACCTGTCTGTATGCATACATTTGTGTGTCTGTATGTACATGAAGTCTTGTTTTCTACCTGGAAAAGAAGAAGGAGTTCCTAAATGTTGAGGAGAGAGAGTTTATTTCATTTTAACAGAAGCTCAAACCCAATAGATGAGATGATGCCAAGCCTACCAGCAGGAAATCAGGGAATTCATGTGTCCTGAGGCTATAGCAGCAGAGCCTGTGCTTTATCAGAGCTATCTGACAAGGACAGGCCTGTAAATGAATCTGCTGTTGCATGTCACTAGAATTCTCTTTATTCCACGGAGAACCATGAGAGAAGAGCTCTTGACCTCCAAACTACATTTTTAGTTATTTTGACGTATGAAATTGGGAAGATAATTTTACTCCCAGGTAAGCTTTTCTTAAAAGCTGCTCTCAAGCTCTTTGTTTCTTGTGTTAAAATACAGGTAACTTCACCATTTATTTTTGCTGCACTTGGAGGTTCAGGTCCTCTCTTGTTTTATCCAGCTTAGTTCACACTGTTAACAATGTTCTGAGTCAAGATACATCCTTAAAAAACCCCTTCAACAAAAACACATACGCAAAATGCGAGGACAGAAACGAGGACAGAAGTGGTAAAAAAAAAAAGTATAAACTGAGGAAAGCTTTAAATCCTGACAATTTAAAAGGAAAACTGAGGAAATGGCCTGGCCTGAATGCTGTGTGACTCCTCCTGGAGGTGCCCAGCATTAACATTAAGGCACAAATCCAGCTGACTGCCCTTGCTGCTGACTGAAGGCTGTGGAAAAGGTCAGGCATTTTTTGGGAAGTCAAATGGCCGTGAGAGAGCAGGTCAGCTTTGGGGAGGAAGAGCCAGTGAGAGGAATGAGAACTCTGGAAACCTGCTGAAGTGAGGACACATTTTGAGGGGATAAATGGTGAAACTGGAAAGTGAGGTTTTATTTAATAGGCAAAATGATTGCCATCATAGGTAAATTTGTATATTTATATCATTTTTTTCGTGTGTTCCCAGTGTTATACAACTGTATAACGCAGCTATAAATTATACATGGGAACAAACAATGCAGGCAAAAGCATCTTTCTATATATAAGCCAGACAGTCAGCACCAAAAAAATCCCCAGCAACACATTCTTTAAAACTTTTCCTAAAGCCCTTGGTAAGCATTTTATCAGAATAACTTAGGCAGAAAAAAACCTCCAACCTATAGTGTCTGTATTATTTACTGTGTAAATAATAATTCTTAGGGGTAATAGATCTTGTAATTGATTGTCTCTGCTTCTAGAAGTGGTAATTAGCAGAGTAACAACGTCCACACAGCACTTGGGATGGAATTCTCTAGAAAGAGAGCTACCAATACAGCTTCTCTCACTAAATTAGCTACCGACTTAATAATCGAAATAACTGTGTCTAGGAAAGACTTGCATCCTCCCAGTCACGTGCTTTCTGCCACCAGGGGCTTTGTCCTGCCAGAAGAAGCCTGATTTTAAATATCCCCTCCATTTCTGGGAGCTGGGAGTGGGCTCAGCTGCCTGCAGAGCTGTGGGCAGGGCTGTCCCCTGGGTCTGCTGGTGACACTGCGGACACCGTGGGGTCCCAGAAGGCTGGGGGCGGGGGACGGGGGGTTTCCCTGCAGTGTGGCAGGAGTTCTGTAGGTGGCAAAGCGAGCTCAGTGTGCTCAGGCAGAGCTCCCCCTGTGCAGTTGGCTGTCGATATGAATGAACTGGCACTGGGATTGAAGCTCCTGGAACTCCCCTCCTCAGTTCCCAGTCAGCTCTCCTGGCAGGGAAGGGGTACTGATGGACAGGAAGCTCAACATGAGCCAACAGGGTGGCCAAGAAGGTCAATGGTATCCTGGCCTGGATCAAAAATAGCGTGGCCAGCAGGAGCAGGGCAGGGATCCTTCCCCTGGACTCTGCCTTGGTGAGGCCACCAAGTGTTGTGTTCAGTTCTGGGCCCTCAGCTCAGGAAAGATACTGAGGTGCTGGAGCAGGTCCAGAGGAGAACAACGAGGCTGGGGAAGGGACTGGAGCACAAGTGCTGCGAGGAGAGGCTGAGGGAGCTGGGGGGGTTCAGTGTAGAGAAGAGGAGGCTCAGAGGTGACCTCATCACTCTCCACAGCTCCCTGAAGGGAGGTTGTAGCCAGGTGAGGGTTGGTCTCTTGTCCCAGACAGCAGCAATAGGACAAGGGGACATGGGCTTGAGCTCAGCCAGGAGTGGTTCAGGTGGGATACTAGAAAGAAATTCTTTCCAGAGAGGGGAATTGGGCATCAGAATGGCCTGCCCAGAGAGGGGATGGATTCACCGTCCCTAGAGGGTTTAAACTGAGATTGGACGTGGCACTGAGTGCCATGATCTGGTAAACAGACTGGAGTTGGACCCAGGGTTGGACTCGCTGATCTCAGAGGTCTTTTCCAACCCAATCGATTCTGTGGTTCTGTGACTGTCCTGCCTTGGGATTGGATGTGGAAAGGGAGAGAAGATGGAGAAGTAAAACAGTCGTGCAGTGTTGGAGCTGACGGCTTCTTGCACTGACACTGTTTTAGTGTCTTGGGAAGAGACTTGGAAGCCTGAGCTGTTAATAAAGCAACCTGATTGCAGACTGTGTATCGTGACAGATTATTGCCATGCTACCTAAAAGTTTGTAATCAAGTTAAATTCAGTTTCTTTAATTTCTTTCCTCATGAGATGGAGAACAAGGTAATAACCCCCTCCTTCATTCTGGCCCTCTTTGTCTTCAGAGTTTGGTAATTGCAGATTCCCTTTATTCCTATTGGAATAAATAATCATTGCAGGATTATAAGCAGGACTGACAGTCATTTGGAAGCATTTGTTGCTATAATATAATATCATATGTTAGATTTTCTTTTCCTGCTTGCTTGTATGAAAATGAGTAAATTAGATTTTTAACATATGATGCAACAATTTTTTCCTGTTACCTTGCATCGGATTTTCTTTCATGTGTTTGATCTTCATGTCACTGTTTTTCTACTTGTACTGCATAAGATGATTCACTTATGGGGAACTGCCTCCAACTATTTCCAAGCACACCTGTTGATGAGGGCAGGCTTTGAAGTCAGTGTTTCCTGCTAGGTACTCCACAGTGCTTTCATCCAGATTTATAAATGTTGCTTCTTGTCTGATCCTTTTTAAGACCCTATTTTAAAAAAAATATAATACATTGATGATGAATAATTTAAATATCTATACTTGTTTTCATGCTTCTGATACCCTTCAGAGGTGAAGTGATCACACCTTGGAGCTGATGGATGTGCTGGTCAGGAACGGGGTGTTAACACTTTTAGGGGATATTATCAGGGGGCATGTTTTCCCAATGGGAGATTTTGTTCTACATGAGTTGGTGCTTCAGGCACATTTGCTTTAATGCAGGTTTTCTTTGTGCTCTTGGTCATTCAGGAACAGAAAGATAATACCTTCAAATATGGTTATTTAATACCAACTCCATAGAAAACTATAGTGGTTTTATAATCAGAAATACACAAGTTGGCTTATTAGAAATGTGTAGTGGGTGAATCACCTCATAATGAAATATGACATTAATATGTTACATAAATATATAATTTATTTTATATAATATGTCAGTTTAGCATGTTTTCTTTTGACTCTCAGAGCTCCAATGTGATTTCTTCATCTGGGGGGAAAAAATCCATCAACAAACCACCAGAAATGCTCAACTGGTACAATGCCTGAAGTATAACTAATCAGCAGTACAGAAAACACTGGGCTAATTTCAGAGCCAGAAATGGCAGAGTTCCTTTGCAAACTTGAACAGGTTGACTTTTTCATTGCTGCTCTTTGAGAGCAAAATTGTGCTTAATAAGATTTGTTACCCCTCTTACCCCTCTGTTAGTGCAGGTTAAATACTGTGTTTGAATCATAGGTCAAAGGTCAGTATTATATATATGGGAAGTAAAAAGCTGTGCTTCAAAGTCTTGTGCAGGTAGAACCCACTGCTCATTTTTCTGTGAAGCTTCTGGTTTTTCTCTTCTTGTATGTGAACCTCTTGGCTGCTCTGGGTTCCAGTCAGTCATATTTCTGTTTCATTTAAAAGTGAGTGTGGGATGATTTCCCAAAATCACAACCTTTCTGCTTCTAGAGATGGTTCCAAAGGAGCCAGAAAAATCCCTAGAATAGTTGGGATTCTGAGGAATTGTTATCACTGATTCTGAGCAAACTGTAAGGGGCTTCTCCAAGGCACATGGCTTGGATCTGATTTCTCAGGGGCAGATGACTTTGACAGAGAGAAGCCAAAAAAATCTTTTTCCTATCTGGATTCTACCAGAGGAAACAGAAAGTTCTCTAAGGAAAGGCTGTTAGGACATTCTAACTTAGTCAAAGTCAGTTCCTTATCATCACTGAAGAAATGACTGGGCTGCTTTGGCAGACATCTGGCATGGAAAAATTAAGCTTCTAGAAATTATAAAAAGGTAGGACAAGTTTAATAAGTAATTCTGTGAACCCTTCTCACATGTGTAAGTGCAAACGGAGCAGTAGAGCATGACTGGCTACTGGTGAACCCTTAGGGAGACACAGGGCCATCTTCCTCTTCTGAAGTCGTGGGTGAGTGTTGGGCAAAAGGCATCACAGTGCCAAACAAAGGTATGTTAAACAGTTCCACCGCAGGTTTCTTATGTCATTGCTGTCTTCCTGTTGTTTGCACTAAGTCAAGTGGGCAGAAAGTTTGGTTACCTTACAATTCCCTTCACTCCAAAGAAGAAAGGTTGTCAGTGCTGGTTTTGTAGGGGCTGTATATTTGGAAAAGGTGAAACCCAAGATTTTTCTGGGAGAATTTTTCTATAAAGAAGGACAGGATGTTCAAGCTTTCCATCATTCCTGTCTTGTTTCCTCCTGAATGAGTAATGAGGCAAAAATTGGCTGCAGTCTCAGTCTGCCGTTCTGCCCAGCAAAGGCATCAGTCTTGGTGTCCTGACTAGGAGAGGGACCGGCCAAAGGACTGAATTTATAATGCATCTCAAAAATTATCCCAACCAGTCATGCAAAAAATCCCTCCAAGAAAACCTTAGAGAAGCATGGCTCTAACAGATCCACTTAAGCTCATCCATTTACCTCCCAGAACCCCAACATGTCACTCACCACACCCAGTTTAAAAACAGTTGCAGCTGGTACGTGCTGGTAAAGAGGAGTACATTTTGTATGAGCACTGAAATATCTGCTATAGGTGTTTCGGGGCTTCTTCAGAAAGGAATGCTTGAAGATCACTTTTCCTTGCTCTGGAAATGAGTACTATTAACAGAGAAGATCTGTAATTACATGGGCTATAATCAGCAGCTTCAGCCAAGTGAAAAACCTCCCTTTTTTATGTGTCTAGATTTGCTTTGCACTTACTAAATTTAGCTCCTTAAACTGTACAAGTTGCTTGTAACTGTGATGCAACCAGAAAGGCAGTGACTATTAAAGCTAATAATTCTACTTTGGTCTTTTTAGCTTTGGTTTGGTCTTTTCAGAAACTTTGTTTTCCTCTCTGAAATATATTTAATATATTTTGGGGAGAAGGGGGGGGCTTGGCTGGCTGGTTGTTTTTTCCATTTCTACTTAGTTCAAAAGCATAGAGAAGGTAATGCAGATTAAAATGAAAGTTGGTATATGTAGATTCCTTGGAGTAGGTGGTGTGTGTTCTACACCTTTGGCTGAAATCCATGCACAATAGTTAGCTGAAAGCTGCCGTGACATGCACTTCAGGCTACTAGTGGAGATGTTTTTAAAAATGTGATAATTTCAATTAAGAATGTTAAATAGTTAATAAAAAGTGAGGAGTGGTGATGATTATGTGTTCAGAAACATTGAATAAGGTTTTCATAGGCAGCCTTGGTGAGAGAAAGGGGCAAAACTGTCAATAAATTCCTAAAAGGTGTAGTAGAGTGGCTGAAAGGACATTTTCCAAATGTACAGTTGTTACTTAGATCACTGCTATGGCTGAAGAAAATGTATCTCTATTTCCATTAATCTCAAAGATGAGGTTTCAGCCCTAAAACAGACACACTGGTGCTTTTAATGTTGGCCAACCCCACATAAATCCCTATACGTAGTATGGATTCTAATTTAGAAATAGAGTTTTTAAACTGCAGCTATTGCCTTGAAATGGAATTTTCTCCACCTGACCAGCTCAGCACCATGCATTCTGCCTCCTGTGACTGTTTGCTCTGTCTGCACCACTCACCAAGCCAGTCTCTCACCAGTAAAACCTCCGTTTTAACTGGTTGTCATTATGGGGCTCCCAATTGCAGCTCTGCCATTAAGTGCAGTTTCTCTTTTGCACTCTGTGAAAAACATTCAGCTCGTTTGTTGTTCATGACAACATAGCAAGTGCTTGCAAAATATATGGAAGAAAGTACTAGAAACTTATAAAATCCATTAGTCTGCTCTTGATTTGAGCCAGTTTGGTTTAGAAAGTGTGTGTTTGTCCCTCTGGTTTGTGTTCTGGCAATACTGGTAGCAGGGGAGAAACATGTTCTTGCTTTCTGAACAGCCATCTTGAGCTGAAACCTTGTATTTATTCTGTATTTAAAGTAAATTGGCTGTCAATTAAAGTCAGTAACTATTGCTGTGGCTAATTATTTTGATTATAGAGGTTACTTGTCAACATTTAGTATTGCACTTAAACAAAGCTGGAACAACCCCAGAATAAATCTCCAAGTGCCAGTTCCCCGTGGCTGGACAGAGGGACAAGAGTGCAGATTTATAATGTCCAGACTTGGAAATGAAGTGTGCAGGTTTCCAAATTTAGAGTCAAATTGTCAGCAAATGGCACATTTTAAGGGATCATAGGAATGGTTTTGAACAATTTCAACAGGAGTGTCCCAAGATAGAGATGAGTAACATCTTATAGTATAATAAATATACCAAGACTCCTCTGGGGAAAATCTGTGTCAGTAAAATTCAGTTTAATCTCATCTGAAAACCCTAAGGTTGGAGTATCTTAATCATAACTATGGTTAATTAGTAGCATCATAACATGGCACAGTTCATCCTCTTCACTGTGATGGGTGGATGAATTACTGTCATTTGGAATGGAGGGATTTCTTTCAAAACTATTTTTCTTTTTTTCAATTAAAAAACTTCTGACCTCCTATTTTAATAATTTTAATCTTGAAATGTATTTGTTTGAAAAGGAAGAAGTTCAAATTAAATAACCAAAATGGGTTAGGAGATGAAAAAGAGTAACTTATGTGACATCTTTAGATTGCAGAGTCACTAATGAACTGTAACATAAAATGTAACACCTTTGCCAGTGTTTGGTTCCTTGGACTAACTACTGTAGAATTACATGTGCAGGATCTTAAGAAAAGGTTATTAATTTTTAGAAGTTACCAGTTATTTTTGTCATGATTTGAAATCAGAAAGCCTGGCTGTGGTTCAAATTAAATTAATTCCATAGATAAATGTAGTTAATTTTAGCTTTGTTAACTACTTCTGCTAAACTATCCCTCTTTTTCTCTGGCTGTGAAGCCAAAGGAAATAGTGGTTGTTTTTTTTTCTTTAATTAGTGATCAGGGTGGTCAGACATTGGCTCAAGTTGCCTGTAAAAGTTGTGGAGTCTCCCTCCTCTGAGAAACTTTGATTTTTTTTAAATGTATACAAAACTGGCATATTCTTCTTAACCTGTAACTGCTCAGAAGAGGAAAAAATGTACATGTTTGCAGTAGCATTTTTGCCTTTTTATTTTTAATGAATCAAAGGTAAATTTGCCCTTCAAGTTAAAAGAGTAATTTAATTACTTGCTATTAAAATAAGGGCAAGATATAAGCTCCCTTTAAATGTGTAGAAATAGGTGAGAGCCCATGAGAGAGGGATCAGGAACTGTCCCACCAGCCCCTCAGTGTGCTCTTCATGCACGATTGCCCCTTCTTTCACCATCACTCTTGGGGGAATTTATGGGTAATATTTTTTCCCTTGTTACTTGAGCTGCAAGTCCATATCCACTGAGCCACATCACTGCCCTCTCAGCTTTACTGCTTGATGGGAAATGTCACACTGACACATTGCATAATTACAGCTGGCCCCATTTTGTCTGATTATTGCCTTTCTGGTGTTGAAATGCTCTGCTTTGAGAGAAAATTGTAGCTGACCAAACTTGCATCCACCTCACTCAGTGAGAGTTATGTGATAACACAGCACTGTGTTCTTTATGTTGTTGCATCATTTTCAGGTCTGTCTTCAGATTTTAGGAACAAACATTAAATAATTATCCTTCTGCAAATGAAATAATTATCCTGCATCAGAGCTAACCTGGTGCAGGAAGCCTGCCTTTGAATATCCTCTGTGGTAGATCTAATTATGCCAGTTGTACCTGGATAATTCCAGTGTTTCAGCTACTGCACAAATATCCTCTTCCTTACACCCAATAAAGTAACGAGTCAAGAATTCCTGTTACCATTTTCCTAGGAATTTTGGGCAGTTCTGATAGATAAATGGTTGATAACAACCATGAGGGATATTCAGGAAGGCTGTCCAGGAGCTGGTTCAGAGAGTAGGCAGCTCAATTAACAACTTGAAAGTGTATAACCATTATTAAATAGTGGGTTTGGTTGCACTTTTGATTCCAGCCTTCAGATTTTACATATCTGAGTGTTTCATTGTGCATTCCTTTCAGATTGTCTAGATGTGGAATGACTTAAGAAATCAGTGCCTGCCAGTCAGGGTTTGGAATAAATTGCCCTGGTTTTGATAGGTTTGTGACGGTGGCTGCTGGTGCATGCAAGTTAATAGTGAGAGCTTGAGGTGACTTAAAAGGTGCACATTTTCCCAAGAAATGGAGCTGCTGTGGGTATTTGGGGGTTCTGCTGATGGGAAGCCATATCCCCTTTTCCAGTATTTTCCTAGCAGAAATGTGGGAGGCACGTGAATGCAGGGCAACCCTGGTGAAGCTGCAGCCCTTTATTCATTTATGTAATCTATTTATTCTTCTCCTCTCTACATTATCCTGTGTTTTAGTCCTCTTTTGTCCTAGGGAATGATGCTGATGTGATTGATTACTGACACACATCTGTGTAAACCCATTTTTTGTTCCTCTCACTCCTACTCCACCCACCAATTTTCAATTCAAACACCCTGTGCCCTCCTTTGTGCCACGGTGATGGTCATGGGTCTAAATCAAGTAGAAAGTATATGTGGGAAACAGGGAGACACTTGATAATGCTGGGGGAATTAACTAAGCCCACTTTTCCTTCTCCCATCACCTTCTCTTTGATTTTGCTCTCTGAAAATATGTGCCACCATTAGATGTGAATGTTGCCCTTTTTCCCTCCCTGACGAGTCTCTTCTCTGTCAGAAGCTCTTCACAATCAAAGTCCTTGTTTAGGCCTATGATGTTTTTATTTTAGTTGGACTATATTAGCATTTCCAAAACCATATCACATGCCTCCCTACCATATTCTTCTGGCTTCTGTGCAGCTCTCTGTGGCACCTTTATGTACCATGTGAAGTAAATCCTGTTTTATTTGTCCTGTCTCAGTTACCAGAGCAGGTACAGCACCTGTTAAAGGGTTCCCAGACATTTTTCTGTTGTGTGATTTAAAGCCAAATTCCAAATGTATGGGCAGTAGGGCTTTGAAGTTATAAATGTGCAATTATTGGATCCAAAAAATGATGCATCATGGAGCAAAGTCAGGAATTTGGAAGATCACCCTTAGGGGATGTGGACCTCTAGTTCTTTGGAACTGAAATGCTTTGCTTGAAATGGAAATGAAGTAAAGGAAGATCTCTGTATCAGTACAATGTATAAATATTTTTAATCCTCTGAAGGCAAATATAGTAAAGTTTAGTAAATTTGGAGATCAATTTACTTTCACATGAACAGGCATAAAAGTGAATGGGAACAACTATTTTAGTCAGTTTAGTGGTGTGCAAAAATATGAGAAAAACCATCAAATCTTTAAACTTTTAAATGTTGAGCTTTGAAAGTAGTGAGTGAGCTCAGGACAGCATGTAAAGTCATGCACCAGTGTCTTCTGGTGCCAGAGTGATTACACAACGAGCTCCAAGTTGTTAACTGTTACTCAATCCCTTGTGCTGACCCCAATTCAAAGTGACTCTTGACTTTGTTTTAACAGGATTTGCACATCAGTGATGACTCTGACCTGTGAAATAACTTGTGTGTTATCAGAAAGGAAGTTCCTTTCTGAGCTCTCTGTGAAACAGAGGCAACTTACTAATAAGTAATGTGAAAACACTAAAAGTTCCAAACAGTCTGAGGACAAATTGTGATCTTCCTCATCAGTCAAGTCCATACTATCATTTAAGGCCTGTCCTCAATGGTTGCAAAGATCAGAATCTGCACAGATATAAAGACTAATTTTGATTCCTAACGACCTCATGAAAATAAATTCATAGCATTTTACTGGTGTACAGCTGATATCAGGTGTTTGTAGGGAAACTGTTCTTATCTCAGTGTATGGCTTCTGCCTTTTTCTGATTGTCTTCCCCATCCCACCACAGAGGGCAGGGCAGTGAACAGAAGACTGGGAGATTTGGTCACCAGCTGGGCTTAAACCATTTTTCTGACATCAGAACCCCAGGGAAATCCTGAAGGAAACTGGCCCAGCTGATGGTTGGTGGTGTTGTGCTCCTCTTGCCAACACAGCTTTCAAAACTGTTTGTCATAATTTGAAAGTTTATTTAGCCAAGTAAAGTTTTCTTAATCCTTGACTAAAAAGAACTCATTCCTTTGATTCTGAAGTTTTTCTCTAAAGTAAACAGTCCTTTTGAAATCTGTCTTGGTTTGTGTTGAAGTCAGTTGAACAATCCCGTGCCTACAAAAAGCTGAATGATTTGGTTCCAAATGTTGTATGTTTTATTCTTGCTTTAGGTGCTTTTCATTAAACCATTGATTCCAATTCTGCAATGAGGGGATATCTCTGGATTTGACAGTACCAATATTTCTAGTAGTGCTTCCTTTTACAGCGTTAGGAATTAAACAATAAAAATATCACATGATTTGAACAGCACTCATCCTTCTTGGTTATTTTACATACATCATATTTAAATATACAGAGAAAATTCCTGCACATCCTGGGCCATTTGCTCTATTGTTCGAGTAGATAGAGTATGGAATCAAAATCTTTTGCCATTTAATTTTGAATACTTTCATTTTACTCTCTCTATTTATCTGGTGTGATTCTGCATTGAAATACAACACTCAATAACAATATAATATTCTAGTAAAACTTTTTTTTATGTTGATAAATTGGTATATTTACAGCTGTTGTTATTCTAAAGGAGTAGTTCAACCTGTAGAACACAGGAGAATAACAAAAGAAACAAATTAAGACTTTAGAAAATATGTGAAATCCTAACATTTTAATTTTGAAAGACTACTTGGATCTTCTTGCAAAGCCCTCTCTTTTCACATCAGAAGTGGCAATGAGAAAAACGAGGCTTAGAATCATTATGGTAAAAATGGAAGCACTATAATTTCCTAGTCTAATTTTAAATATTGAAGCACCTCTGTAAGCTCTGCCCATAGTTTTATCTATTTTTTTTTCTTTCCAAAAACTCTTTTATTAGTTAATTATTTCCCAGTGAAATAATTCTGCAAATTTGTAATCCAAATTCAGTATCAGGTCAATACTGGCTTTGGATGGGTATTTTTAAGCCTCAGCAACACAGCTGGACTTTGACCTAGAAACCTCTTTTGATGTGGTTGTTGTAACAACTGTTCTTTAAACATCTGTCTGCCCTTTCTTTTACATGCAAGTATTTGCTTCCAGTTGAAACGTTAGTGTTGAATAATACAAAGACTGGGAAGAACCATCTGAAAAGATTTTGCAAGGACCAGTGGAAATCATGACTGGAGGGAGACACTGGGTCAGTCTCTTCCCGGTACAAGATTGTGCAGAGTGTAGCCAATTTGTCCCTTAAAGAAGGTCCTTCCCTGAGCTCTTGAGAAACGCTACGATCCACTGAGCTCCTGGTGACAACTCCCTTCAAAGGCTTCCCCCCGTCTGTCAGCTATAGCGGTCGGGCACGGTCCCTGTTTGTGGGGGGTCAAACAGGAACATTTATTGAAGGTACAAGATACACTATATAAGTTCAATATTCACCTCAGGGGCCGGTTTTATGCTAAATGTGGGAGGAGATATTGCAACTAGGAGATTACATTATGGTTGCTATGGAGGGCAGTCAGGAATGCGAGGTCAGAAGAAAAAAAGGCACTTTATACATGAAAGTTCATCTGGCTTAGGAGGAGTGCACAGAAGCCCACAAATCTTGTCAGCTGTAAGCGGTTTGGAGATATTGAGGCAGTAGATGTCAGCAGACTTGGTTGAGTTTAATCAGTTCTGGGATACTCCCAGTACACTTTCCCAAGGCTTCTTTGACTTTCCTGTCAGCTTTCTTGAAGCCAAGATATTTTTTAATCCCACAGTCAGCAAAGGGTTTTCGTTCTCCAGGGACTCAATGAAGTTGTTGCTACTTAATTATTCCAAACAACCCCCCCCAGGCTGCCTTTGCGACTGTTCTCCCGTGCCTTGAGCGGCGGAACGGGGCAAGAAGGGAGCTCTGCGGGCGCCCCGCAGGAGGTTCTTGGGGCAGCAGCTCCTGCCCAGGACCGGAGCAGCCTGCGAGGGGCTGGCTTTGGCCAGGAGCTCTCGAGCTGCAAAAGCCAGGCAAGGAAGTGCTCTTTGCCAGCTCTCCCAACCATATGCTGGCTTAGAATGGAATGCACAAAGGAGGAGAGGAGAGGCAGCAGCTGCTCTGCAGGGAGGTGGCCGCTCCTTACGTTTGGAAACCTTTCTGAAATGTCTGTTCCCTTTCTTTTCCCTGGGATTTTTTTCCCCCCCTGCTTACGTGTTTGCATTCAAAAGATGTTCCATGAAAGAAGTCTATTTTTAAGCCACAGTAACAACAGGAGAGTGTGATCTGTTTTTGTTGAAATGAAAACAGTTTTGGAAGGGTGCTGGTATTTAGTTTTCTAGATTGTGAAATGTGGTCAGATTTTTATTTTTTTTCTGGGGATGATGAAATCATATGTATAAATTAATTGTTGCCCTGGTTTCCATGTGTGTTCAAGTGGCCTGATCACGTTCACAGTTGAGGCAGTGTCATGATTCACTGAATCAGTGGCAGAGACAAAGCATCAGTGAGGATGTAGATCCAGACTGGAAAGAGCTGGGTGTGATACGGACAGAGGAACGGATCTTTCCCGGCATTTCCGCCCAGGCAGTGAAGTCCATGACTGTTCCTTGGAGAAACCTGAAGTCCTTGGCATGATTCAGGAAATGTGTGGCTGCAATGCCATGACAGTGAACCTTATTTACCTAAACAAAACTGTGTTTTGAAGGGTACTTTTGTACTCCTAACAGAGAGTTTCATATCCTTTGAATGCAATTCCTTCCAGATACTACAAGCCCCTGACTACAAGCACTTGCATTTTGAGTTAGAGGTTCTCAAGTGAATTTGAGAATCCACCAGGAAATTACATCACAGTATAATGAGATTTTATCAGGACAATAACAGACAATAAAACTAATAACATCATTATAGGCAGTTTTGCTGAATGCCAATGTTTTGCACTGACCTTGGAGTAACACTCAAATGTCATTGCAACACCAAAGTGACTCATAGAACTCAGTAAAAAAGGTGGTTCATAGAGAAGAAAGATATTAAAATCCCTTTTGGAAGGATAAATCTCTCTGATACAAAGATTTTGAGGTTATTCTGAGTTGTTCACCATAGATGCATTTCTCTGAAAATGAAATGGCATTATTCTATCTATCACCAAGTATATATTTTCCTTATGGAAAAATTCATTTTATTTGCTTACTTTAGTTCTAGACCAGTCCACTGTTATCTCTCAGACCTTCTTTAAGCCATCTTCACTTGGTGGTTATCTGGAATACTTCCATAGTAATGCTTACTTGAAAGGCCCCCTTTCTCTTTTTGTGGCCATACTTCCAGCAAGAATTCAAATCTCAGTAGAATTCCTGATTTGCAGGCTTAATCATTCCCTGCATGAACCCTCATCCCACTGAGGGACAAAAAAGGGAATTCCATCTACTTAGGAATCCCATTTCTGATGTAAACAGGATTTTAAAGTCTCCAGTGAATTAAACATGACTTCTGAATATAGTCCTGCAAAATGTGAGGTTGATATTTAACAACTCACATGGAAAGTGATGACTTACAGTCTTTTCTTGAGTCCAATCCAAGTCTGTTTTCAGTGCAAATTAAAGCTGTGGGATGACTTCTTGTTTTGGTTCCCATGAGGAGATTTTCCGTCCTAGCCTAAGGAACACCTTCCTAACTCAGTGAGCATAACAAAATTTAAGTTATCAACAGTCTGTAGTTCACACACTGGGTGCTTTAAGTTAGTCTGGAGTCTTGACAACACAGGAATGTTTTGTTTGGGAGTATGTTATGCTTCCTAGAAAGCTTGTAAATGAAGTATTTGGTTATATTTTGGACATGAAGGTAAAGCCTCCCCTGTCCTGGAAGGACTGAGTTATACAGTGTTTAGACTAGTCAGATTTTTCTAATAACAAGCATTTCTTGTCTGTAGCAGCACACTCAAGCATGGTAATTCAAGAAATGGGTGCTTTCAGATATAGATCTCTTGCTTAACAGGTTTTTTCACTGGGATTTACTGTTGTGATTGGGTGCACATTTATTTTTTCATAAAGATGCCCAGTAGGAAAAAAAAAAGACAGAGCTTTCTGTAACTCTCTGTTATAACCTTGAAAATCAGCAAACCAACGTAATGCTAAGGAAGAGAGACAGAAAAGAAAGTCACTTAGTTGTTAATGATGCATTGCCTGACCATCACAGGTTGTCGAGCTGCCAGGGGGTGATTTAAAAGAAAAGAAATGCAGGAGACCAAATGCAGCTTTGTATCTCAAGAAATGTTTCTCAGTGGGAGCAGACATGCTTCGAGTCTGGATTTTTTTACCCTGACTTTTTAGAACCAGAATGTCATTAATTGTTTATGTCTGATTAGCAGAGAAATGATGATCCAATTTTTTCCTCTTCTCTTCAGCCACCAGAAAAAGAGGGTGGGCTGCCTCGCCAGGTGGGCAACAAGACAGAGTGTGGTCTCCTGGGCTTTGTCCTGGATCTGAAGCAGGACTATGAGCCTGTTCGGAGCCTCATCCCCGAGGAGAAGCTCTACAAAGTCTACACCTTCAACTCTGTGAGGAAGTCAATGAGCACAGTCATTAAACTGCCAGATGGCAGTTTCCGCATGTACAGCAAAGGAGCTTCGGAAATTGTTCTCAAGAAGTAAGTTCAGTGGATTTAGTCGCCTTCTTAAGCCAAAATGCAAAACATCTTGACATTATTAAGATATTTTGGGGAATTTTGGAATTTGGACTTATTTGGCTCATTATACTGGAAATATGACACAATTTAGTAGGATAAGGTGTTAATGTTCTTTCCTAACTTTTTTTTTAAGTGCTCACCCTTGCAAAATTGGCTTGTTTTTCTTATCATTGGGTGCCAAAGGATTGGGTAGTTTACAAATGGATTTTTTTTGCATTCAACCCCTTTGGAAAATAAGTATTTTTCTGTTTCATTTTCAGTTGGGAGCCCATTGATTACGTGGGTGTTGAGGAAATAATGACCAAAGGGTGCTTGGTGTCTGTAATAAGTTACAGAGAAATTCTCTCTGATATTTCAGTAGTGAATCTGGTAGACATTTACAGTAGAAACTGAAAAACTTGCCATCAGATTAGTGTTTGCTGAAATGGGCCAATCCAAGGAACTGCTTTCCAGCACCAATGCAAATATCCAATTGATTTTTTTTTCCTTAATTAAACCAGATGCTCGCGGATCCTCAATGCAGCTGGAGAGCCTCGTATCTTCAGACCACGGGACAGAGATGAAATGGTGAAGAAAGTCATTGAGCCCATGGCCTGTGATGGGCTGAGAACCATCTGCGTGGCGTTCCGAGACTTTGCCAGCAGCCCCGAGCCCGACTGGGACAACGAGAACGACATCTTGTCTGACCTGACGTGCATCTGCGTGGTTGGCATTGAAGACCCAGTCAGGCCAGAGGTACCTCAAATTCTTATAGTACAAAGCATTTCTCAGAGAACTGAACAGAAGTTGAATTACAGATTTCTTACAGAGTTTATCTTGGGTTTTTTTGTGTGGTTTTTTTTTTTTTTTTNNTTTTTTTTTTTAATTTTAAATTAGTTCTGTCAAAGAAGATGAAAGGCTTTATTTGATAAAAGGCCAAATAATTAACCTGATAAAAATCAACTATCAATCAACTGATATTTAAAGAAATAATTACAGGGCTTTTTGAGCTGGAGGATTGAGGTGACTTAACCTTCTCTTGAGGAGCAGTGTACAGGAGGACTGATCAGCAGCAGGTTTATTGTGCTCCCACATGTTCAAGAGTTTCCCTTTAAGTGGTTCAGTGATGTGCAGATCTGAGAGCAGAGAAGATGTTCAGTGATTATAATCTCTGTAATTATAATGGCAACGTGCTCACCTTCTTCAGAAACTAGAATTTTGGTGTTTAGTGTAACAGCTACCACCTCACTCATGGTCTTGAGGTTGTACCTGGTGACTGCTGAGGACATCTTGCTTTTCATGTTGTATTTGGACAAGGAAAGGTTGCCATGGGAAGGCTGAAGGTTTCATGGACACTGTTCTTAATTATCTTGTATAAATATGACTACAATTTGAACTCCACTGAGAAAATCAATGTCAGGTGTTCACACTGGAAGCATGTGCCTGCTACTGCACTTGTAAATGATGTTACTGCAGCACTACCGGGGGTGGGATAGGAGGTAGAAACTGTTCTGACCTGGTGGCAGTGGAGGATTAATTCAGTTTTAGAGTTGAGAAGCAGTGACAGAAGGCAAGGCCAAGAGCTGAAGCGTCCAGTGGCCAACACAGGTGCCTCCACCCTCTTTGCTCTCATCTTGCTATTCCTTCAGTAGGTGGTCAGTGACTGTCATTGGCTTCAGAGTGGGGTCATTGAGAAAGAACTCACTTTTTTCTTGTATGAAGAGTGGGCTCTGATGCTGCACAAAAAGTACTGTGTTGTCCTCGTGTCTTGTTTCATTCCTCTGTCTCATTTTACATTTTGGCTAGATCTTTTTCAACCATGTCTAAATCTTTGTGTTTGAGTCACTGAGAACTGGTGGCAGTGCTGGACATATTAGGATTTCTTTTTTTTCCCTAAAATATGAAAAGTATAGATTTTTCTGACTTATTTCCCTAAGTCCTTTATAAAGTAGGTTTGTACAAATTTGTGATTGCTGTAACTTTGAAAACTGACACAATGCAACTACAGATACCAACAACATAACTGTGCTTTGCCAGATAATGGATCTTGCAGGGTATTTTTTCACTATCAAGGTTATAATGTAAAATAAATCTTGCTTAGATGCAAAGTGGGTGATAAACTCCTTATCTCCTCAAACCCCAGATTAACAGCACTCACTTTATCTGTCACTGGATGGTCTCTTGGTGCAAATCCATCTGTCCCTATGCCTGACATTGCAAGTCTTGAAAAATGTTTGCAGACAGAACTTCTGAGGGCTGTTTTTCATGTTCCTTTAATGCTTTAGCTCATATGTTTACGTATATATAAAACTCAGAAAGATGTTGTCAGGGACCACTGGGGCTGTGAATGAGTCCTCTGTCCCTCCAAAATCAATTCATGGTACGTGTTAGAAAATGACTTTGTCAGGTTTTGTGTGGTTTGACAGAAAATAGCTGCAAACTGTCCTTCAATGTGATTATTATGAGTGTGTTTTGTGAGAGAACTGCTCTCATCTTGTAGGGAATAATTTCTTTGGAGCTTAAGGTGAAAGTGAATAATGCTGCTCAAAATAAAGAGGTCAAATCTTACTTTCTGTGGAAAGAATCTAAGAAGATGAAGGCAGGAAAACATCATATTTCCTGATAAATATTTGAATAATGTGTTGGATTTCTTGTAGTTCAACACCAGAATATGCAGTAACAGTTCTTACTTCATTGCAAGACACACAATCAAATATTCACAATTTCAGAATTTTACCAAATGTTGGGCATCTGGGTTTGGGGACTTTGGGGTTTGCTTTGTTGTTTTTTTTTCCCCACCTTGTCCCTTTTGACTGTTTCAAGGTGATAATAGCATCATGAGAGCATCTAAAACAATAGGCACATTAGTACTACTCCACCCATAAGTAAAGAGCAGTAACAGGATGTTAGAAGAAAAGAATGAACCAAAAAACCCTAAGCCAGAACAAAACTATACATTTCAGAAAGCTTGTCTAGGTATGAAATTTCTGGCTTGGTTGGTATATATAAACATATATATGTGAAATCAGCATTATTGATGCAAACAATAAGATGTTGAACAGTTATAAGGAATGTTAGTATTTTAGCAGATTTAAGCCCACTCATTAATGCAGTCACCACTGGAGTGCAGGAATTTTCCAAGTGCTTTCTGTATGGCAAAAAAACCCCCCCAAAACACCAACCATAAAAGTTCAAAATACTACTACAGCTGTTTTTTTAATATTCTCAGTATTCATAGATACCAGAAGTCATCCTGACAGAGGTGATAGAGTAGGCAATTCTGATGAAACAATCCAACCCCATCATCCTGGCAGCCTTTACTGTCACTCGACTTCCATTGCTGTGTTTCCTGGGGAAGGCTCTTTTCCCTTTCCCCTGAGGTAGCTGCTGGAGTGAACACATGGATTTTGGCAGCTCCCTGGAATGAGAAAAATCTCTTTTATTAAAATTTAGAAATGGCAAAATATGAAACATAAAGGTAAGGCAAACAGGAAGATGGTAAACAGTATGTACTGGGTGCCCATGTCCCTCGGGCCCCCAATTCAAAACCAGCGCTTTTAGAGGCTTCTAAAGTCCCACCCCACCTACATCACAGAAAGGGCATTCCCCTCTCCCTGGTTGGCTGTGCCATGCTGGGAGGTGGGGCCCTGGTCAAGATGACAACCTCCATGACCAACCACGTGCTTGGTGAGGTTTCCTAGTCCATATTCATTTTACAATGCCCTGTTTCCGACCGCATGGTCCCTGGTACAGGCCCCAGACAGGAACCCGGTACCTTACAACTCCCTGAGACACCTATAGATAAGACAAAACCCCCAAAACATGAATTCTTATATCTGTAACCCTTGCTCAATTATTTAAATTATTTTGCTTGTAATAAACCTGCTCATTTATTTCTCATACTCGTGTGCACACAACCACTGTCCATGGAGTGCTTCCCCTCGGGAATCCCCACGGGGTCCCGCTGCCGCCGTGGTTTCAGGGACAGCAGTTCTGTTGTCAGGGTGTTGGTTGGAGCTTTCTTGCACTCACACATCCCCCCATGCATTAAAGAAAACCATTTGCATGAGTTATTCAACAGTGATGCCCATCCACTGTCCAGTTTAGTCTGGAATGCCAACCATGGCCCCTGTGGCTTTTTCATTCTTCCCAGGTTAATTCACACACCGATGTGTTCATTGTCAGCAACTGGATTTGTCAAGCACTGCTTGCTTGAATGTATATTGTGTGTGTTTTAGTTTTCTTTGATAAATACCCAAGAAGAGAACAAATAAAATGGTGTCTTGTTCCTGCAGAGCTTCTCTGTTGGCTCTGACAGCCTTTCTGGCTTGATTTTAATGAGCCTGAACTGGCTTGCACTGATCTGCCAATGTACGCCCACAGTCTGTTATTCCTGGGAGATGAACGTAAATCACTTCCAAATTCTCCCATTTATTTGTCACCTGATTCAGAAAGATACCCCTGCACTAGATATACTTCAGGCATCCATGCATGCATTGGAAGTTTTCCTTTGCAGAGAGAAAATAAACTAAAAAAAATTGTACATTGTGTACTTAAGATCTACAGAACTGATGGCAAATATCTGCTGCCACTGCCCACTCAGTCTGCCAACACTCTTTCTCCCTTACAGCAATCAAAAAAATATGAACATTATTTTAACTGTAATTACTGTATACAGTATTAAATCAGATACCACCCACCAGCTGTCCAGAGAATGACAGAAGAGGAAAATAGAATGATTTCTTTAGTTATATGTGAGTTTGAGATGTAGTTGAAGCTGGTTTGTCCTCCCATGACCTTCTTTAATGGGACTGGCACTTTGTGGGAATAGGCTACTTTTTCTGTTTGCACTGTAATTTATTTTTCTCCTTCATGGTTCATACACGGTTCTGGTTTTTCAGATAGTCATCTAAATCTCTCATATTCTATGCATGAGGGTCACCACAGTTAAAGTGGATACTAAGGGCATTTCAAATTGACAAATGGGATACAGTCAGGATTATTAATGTGGAAACTGGGTAGATCAGGAGTCATTTGCTTAAGTAATAGATTTAATCTGATTGTACATTCCTGTATAGAACTCTATTTCATAATATTAAAAGGCTTCAGATCCAAATAATGCTTCCAGGGTACAGCTTGTGGGAAGAATATTCTCAATGAGAGATGAGGAAATTGGAAGATAAGGTTCTGTCATTGAATTCTTCCCTTGGCCCTATAATTTGCATTGACAGAGTCATGTTCTGGGGACACATTCTCAGAGTGGGGTGATTGTCTTGGTAGCCATGGGAAAAACGCTATCATAGTCCTCAATTAGGTGGTGGTTTAGTGAGGCTGGTTGGAAAATAGAAGCTTCTGAACTGCTTTTAATAAACATGCAGATCTGTGGTGTGAAATTATTCATTGATTAGGATAACCAGTATTTACGGTATGGTTTAAGGGGGAACAGTTTCACTCGGAGTTATTCAGCTTTTGTGGCCCCAGGAAATCCTCAGAAGTGCAGGATTGGCCACACTGGCTCAGAGTAGGGGTTCTCATGTAAACGTGGAGTCCTGCCCTCAGCAGTGTCACATACCTGTGGCCACAGAGGGAATTAAAGCATCTAGAAATGCACACAATTAGCAGTGTAATGTTGGAGATGATGTCTCCTTTTCTGAACAGTTTCTGCACTAATGGGTGGAATGAATCCATGCTAATTGGCATTGAGTTCTGCAATATGCTTATATCTGTGATGGAGGTTATGACTGAAACAAAACTTTCAAAGTTAAATAATCTTCTGCATAGATGTCTCCTTCCTATTTACATGTGTGCTGAGTATCTTTGGTTCAGCATGCTGTACTTTGATGCTGAAGGTCAAAAAAGCTGCAGAGCACTCATTTGTATTCAAGTCAGGAGAAACTTTAGGAAACTGATCTAAAAGATGGGTTGTTTTGGTTTTTTTTGCTTCTTGACACAAGGTTTGCCATGCCTCTGTGGTAGTAACCTCAATTCCCTAGTAGTCAGTAATTTCTGATAATAGGATTTCTCTTTTTACTTCATGAATTTCTTAGCCGCAGAATATTCCAACCAGGAACACCTGAATTGCACTTTATCTCTTATCCAGCACTTGTCTTTCTTTTTCTGCAGGTCCCAGAAGCCATAAGGAAGTGCCAGCGAGCTGGAATTACAGTCCGCATGGTCACTGGAGACAACATCAATACAGCCCGTGCCATCGCCATAAAGTGTGGCATCATCCACCCAGGAGAAGACTTTCTCTGCCTGGAAGGGAAAGAGTTCAACAGAAGGATCCGAAATGAGAAAGGAGAGGTAATTCAGAGACTGGATCCATGCCATGCCACGGGCATATTAATTAAAAACCAGGGAGAACACTGTGATGTTTGTCCTGCACTGGCATGTACCTGTATCAGCAAAAGCTGCTTGGGGAGATTCTACTTCTTTCCCACCACCAGCCTTTGCAGTTTAAAATAGCAGTGAAATTGTGAAATTCCAGTCTTTGCTTTTCCTGATGCAGTTCAGTGCTGCCTTAAATCTGCAGTTTTTAGACCCATAGCTCTAGTCTACGAGAAATCAAAACTGAGCACATTAAAACAGGTTTGTAGTGAGGAGGAGAAGGAACTCAGCAGCAGTTTTGCTCCTAAAAAGGCAGTATGCTCTGAGAACCACCTCCTTGCATTTCCTTAATTTATTCCACTTTATCTAATGTACTCACATTAATGATTTGCATAAAAATCTATTTTTCTGGAGATTTTTAACTCCTCAGAAAAGAGGGAGCTGGCACGCAGGGTGTTCGAAGCCAGCTCTAAAACAGTAAAATCTGTGCTATCTCTCTGAGTCCATCATTAATGAGTTGGCACTCATTTACTCCTTGCTTTGATGGATGGAATCCTGGGAATGTCAGTATATGCAGGAGATTTGTCCTTGCTCATGTTGCTACACAGGGAAAATTTTGCCATCATTGGTGCCGAATGAAGAACTTGGATTAAAATGTAGAGAACGATTAAACTTGTTTGATCAGCTTTGAGAAGCTCCCCTGTCCTATATCTGCAGTCATGATTCTGAGTGGAATTATCCACAAAGATGCTAAGAAAGGCTGGTTTGATACTGTGGCAGAATTTACTGGTGTTAGCCAACAGCTGAGCTCTGGTGGTAATACACTGCCTTTTCTGACCCTCACTCACAGCCTTGGGGGCTGCTGTGATTGCCCTGGGCTTTTGGAGGAATCAAGGGTTGAGTAGTGAATTGTCAGATACATGGACACAAATCCATTATGTTTTTGCTAGTCACATGCTGACAGGTTAATTGATGAGGGTTTTGTTTGTGTGTTCCCCCCTCCAGATTGAGCAAGAGCGGATTGACAAAATCTGGCCAAAGCTGCGGGTTCTCGCTCGCTCGTCCCCCACGGACAAGCACACTCTGGTGAAAGGTGGGTGGAAATTAATGCCACAGCATTAATTTGTGAAGCACAGCAACTGCCTTGGAGAGGTTGTGCTGCTGCAAATCTGCCTGACTCGTTGCCTTTAACTGAGCATCTCTGCATAATGCAAGGAGGTTTTCTGGGTAACCAGGTCGCTCATGTTTGTGCTCTGTCTCAGCCTTGAGAGGGAAAATAGTAGGGAATGTCTGTCAGGAATAAGAGAAATAGCAATAAGATGTTTGGCAAGTAGGTGTAGGCAATCTCATATTTGCCCCATGGCTTTGAATTGGGCTGGAATGAGTCTCCAGAGGGGAAGGGAAAATGTGTGTTTGTTGGTCAGAGAGTAAATCTTGTTGAGAATCAGGGTATTCTTTATATAAACAAGAGGCAACATAGATCTTACAGTCTTTGCCTATGCCTTTATGGTGAGAACAAGAGAATTCTTGGAGTGAATGAAGTCTTTCAAGTGAATCTGTTGACCCACAACTATTTTTAAAGAGTATTCCAATATCAAAACCTTTTGCTTTTGCAATAGCAGTTATTGAGATGGATAGCTGGGAGCTGCCCTTGTTGGCATTACACAATTGGAGCTTAGTGTTTTGAGCCAATTCCCTTTTCCTGTAGGCTCACTAACTGCAGGATTTGCATTGGCTTCCTTCAGATTTGTGGCTGTATTTTTAGAGTCTGTCCTGTAAAAACTGCACCATACAAATGACATTCTCTCACCATGGGGTCTGCAGATGGAGTGTTTCTCTAAAGAGCTTTTGCAGTTTTCTTTAAAAAGCCTTTTTCATAAAGGTAGCTTGCAAGTTTTGATGACTTGACATCTTCTTCTGTTGCTTTTAAAGCTCACACTTAAAATCTGATACAATCAGAAAGCTTCTGATCAAGAATAATGTAATTTTTGGCCATGTGGAGATGAGGGCTGGCACAGGTGGAATAGCAATGGGCAGGTGGCTGTTTCCTGGCTTCCTGATGGGGGAAGAGCTGCATTATTTTACTAAGGTCCTGGAAGGTCTGGAGAGGTCCTCCTTAGCAAATCTTAGAGGAGTTAAAGTTCAGGATAAGATCCAGCTGACCTGTTACACATTTTAGTTGACTACTTAACTAATAATTCCAATTTAGATAGGAAATCCTTTAGGTGTGCAGGGTTTCATTGCTATGATTCCATACATGACAGATTGCAAAGGGCTTTGAGCATTATGGATTTTTCTTTAGGTGCCTAAATGGCTTTAGAGCAAAAGTTCCATTGTGAATTTGAAGATTGGATCATTTGGATCCTCTGGAACTGAGACCAGTGTGTGTATGAAGAGCTCTGGAAACCCAGATTGTTCAGGAGAACTCAAATGTCTTGTAAGTCCTGGTGTGAGGCTGGATAGGGCAAGTGGAGACAAGCTGTTTAATCTCTATCTGTGTTTTATAATGTCCACAATTTATTAGTATAGCTGTAAAAGGTGTAATTTGTAAATAATATACATATTTGGGGGAAGTGTGCTGGAAAATATTTCACTGATGGATGTTCAGGATAGAAAAGCCTTATTAGCTCCAGTGGTGAGTATCAGAACAGCACAAAGGCAGCTGAAGTCTCCTCACTTCACCTGTGCATATAAAATCCTGTCTTACACCCCTTAGAGAACAGGACTGGTACAGCCTGAGAGCTTCTTTCTTTCAGAAACACACCAATTTGGGTTTCATTAACTGCACTAAGTAAGTCCCTTGGGAGTATTCATCCAAATCACCCAGGGTTTTCCCTTCAGAGGAAAATGAAACCTGTGCTGGGGAAATTGAAATCAATAGAGAGCTGAAGGAAAAAAGCAAGATACTGTTGATGTTTTCTGGCATATGCACTTTGACAATCCCAAAGGTATTTACTACTGAATGCCAGGTGCAACTAATACAATTAATAAAGATATTTGCTACTGAATGTCACATGCAACTAATACAATTAATGTTTTTAAGATGTGGCAAGGTGAAGTGATAGAACAATTAAATATCTAACGAAGTTCAAGAACAAGTCTGTGGAAATCATGATGGAATTTTTTGACTGATAATGCTCCAGGGACCATTAAAAGTTACAAGAAACTATTTAAATGTTCCCTAGTTTTGGGTCTCTTGTTAAAATGTTATGTTTTTCTCAGACACTTGAGGGATCAAGAGGATTTTCTCCCCTTTGATGTGTTCTATGTGCTCTAGGCTAAAAACACACATCAGAAAATAAACTTTTTTCATATTTAATTTTTAATGACATACAGCTGCTGGGGGGAATATTTTTTTTCCTTAAGACAGCACGATCCCGCCCAGCAAAAGAATAATTTTTATTTTTCATTTTTGTTTTTACTACTACTGAGGGACTAGAGAATGGCATGGTTCAGCATTTCAGGCTGGGCACACCGTGGCTTTCAAGCACTTCTGGCTTTGAAGCAGAGGTAGATTGGAAAAAAAACCCCACTCAAAGTGTTTTATCATCACAGCCTGTTTAAGTGAAACAAAAATCTTAGATATCTCAGTCCAACTGAAATACAATTTCATGTCAATTTTAAGTGAGCTCTTGTATTATTTCATAATTTTTACCCAATTTCAAAATATGACAAGTAAAACCACATAATTTATGCTGTTGTGTCCTTATAATTCTATTGCTGAAATAATTCCAAATTGTCATGTTATGTTTTTTTAAAATACTATGGAAAAGACTGTTTAATACTGATGGAAAATGTCATCAGAAGGTATAGAAGGAGATATAGAAGTAGTAGTTACTTTACCAATTAAAGAAATTGTGCTTTCCAATATATCCAAATTAGAAGTAGAAATTCTCATGTAAGGCAGGTTTGTTAACAAGCAGAAAGGGAACATTAAAGAAAAAAAGATTTGTAATAATTACCCTTAATTACTAAAATATTTCAAATATTGTTGCATGGTATTGTTTGGTATTTATAACCTCAGTAATATGGACATGCCATGAGACCAGCTAGAATAACAAAAATACAGCAAAGTGTATTCATTCAAATCCTAAGATTAAATATCGGCATGTTGCAAATTGTGAGTTTGATTTTCAAATTTTAACGTTTATTCTTCTTCAAATCCAAGTTCCACAGTGTAAAAACTGTGATCAGCTCTTTCCTGAAGCAGAGGAATTGGCCACAGTGGAAAGGTAGTAGGAGCTCTGCTGCCTCTGAGCCTGGAGCTTCTCCGGGGGCACAGTCGGGGCCCTTTGAGGTTCCCCTTCAGGCTTTCAGTGACAAGGCATAAAGCACAGGGTTTAGTTCAGAAATCCTTGGGTTTTAACTGTGTTCTTCTCTGCATTCTGATCTCCTGAACGTTGTAGAGAACTGTGCACTCCACAATTAAACAAGTGTCTATGAAATCACATATAACTCTTGTACATTAACCTTTGAAACTCTCTCTGTGCGCGTCCTTAAGTGTGTAACCAAAATCAGTTTTCTCTTTCAGACTTCGTAAATACTTGTTAAATTGACAGGGAGGTTTGACAGTATTAAAAACTAATCCAAAGATAATGTGAACATGGAAGTATATCATTGCATCTGACTGCCTTTATCTTGTCAAAGAAATACAAATCCATGTGAGCATATGGGATGATCAGCTTTGTAACCTGAACTAACGGGCGCCTTTGAAATGCTCAGCTGCACCTGAGTTTTCCCTGCCTCCCTGTTTTGTGTTGATCAGTTGAGACATAAAGAAATATCTAAACCAGGAATTGTTTTCTGCCAGAGCCAAGGTTTTCTTACTGATGCAACTCTAAGGGTGACAATGCAAGCAAGGATGCCTTAAATAGAGCAGCATTTGTTCTACAGCAAGGGGAGAAACTGAGGCTGCATTTCACATGGTTTTGATGTGATCCATGGGCACAGGTAGCTCCTTGTAAAAGAAATGGAAGAGCCATTGCTGGTTAGTATTCTTTAAATTATTATCGCGAGTGGATGTGATGTAATTCTTATGTAAGATGAAGGAAGGTGGGAGATGGAGGTTGAATTTCAGTAGTGTCTGCAGTGCTGGTACAAGCTCACACACACAGTACCCTCTTGACAGCTCGGTGGAGCTGTGTTAAATATGATCCCTTCATCCAAAACAAGCTGCTCGCTCTGCAAACCTCCTGCCTTGTGTGAGCTCCTTCCCAAATGCTGCCACATCAACGCAGTGGTTGCGTGGAACACTCTGCAGTGCTGTGCTCTTCCTGGGACTGCTGAATAAAACTCTTTTGGACAGAAAAAAAGTCATGGCCAAGAAGCTTCAGATGAGGGAATGAAACAGCAAAGGCTGTTTTGGCAGGCAGCTTGGCTGAGAGTTTCAGAATTCCCCTGACACGCGTTGCAAACCTGGTTTTATTAAAATACTGTATGCAAACACTCAACTGGAATAAAGCAGTTGATTTGGAAGAGATTTCCTTAATGCTAGACAGGACTAATTAGTAAGAAGCATCTTTTTAACCTCTTGGAAGGAGTGGAAAGGCCAGGGAATGTTACAGGGATGGTCACTGTCTTTACTGGCCGTGTGTCAGGTCGTGCCCTTGGTGCTATTTCTTGCTGCTGACTGCAGCACTTGATCTGCACAGCTCAGCACTGCAGGGGAGGGCCCTTCCTGGCACCCCTCTCCTCTTTAGTCTCCTTACACTGTAAATCGTATATAGGCACATTACTCCATCCTGAAGGAAATTCTTGAGGTGAAACCTTATCACAACCATTTACAGAATTATATTTAAAAAAATAAGTGAATGTGTTTGAAAGGAGGCAAGTGCTGGAAAGAAAACAAACATTCAGCAATGTGAGGAAGGAGGGGAAGAAGAACAGATTAAAAAGAGCAGGCAGAAGTCAGGGGCACAGGTATAGCTGTGATAAATCCTCTGAGTCCCAAATAATCACTGATGCTCCATTTTAGAAATTTATCTGACATACAAATGACAGTTTTACAAAGATCTCTCTTCCCATGGGCAGCGCTGGAATCCACGCCCAAAATATTGTGCCATGCATTGCCATATTTCTGGTGGCACTGCGGGGAAGGTCTGGGGCTCAGATGCTGATGAGAACTGGGACTATTTTGTCTCTATTTCCCCATGGCTGCTGGCTATGCAGTTCTGTGCTCTGGAGGGTGTTGGCCTTATCCCAGTTGCATAGCTTGCTTTTGGGGACCAAAATGACTACTGAACCTTGTGGATGAACACTAAACCCTGGACATTACTTGGGAGCATCTAGCAATTGGCTGATGCAGGTCAGTGGTAGTATAGTCATCAACATTAGTCACTATTTATAGCCATTTATATCTATTAGGAGATGTTTGTTAGAGCCTCTTCAGCTTGATTTGGGTTGTGCTCCCATTTGGCACCCAGCTGGCAGAGCATGCCATCTACCTCTTCGGAGCACTTAACACCTTAATGTGACAGGGATTTCATAATTTTATTTTTGTTTTCATAAGCTTAAACTATTGATTTAACATCAAAGAATGTGTTAATAAGAAGGGGAGACCAAGATAAATGTTTTTAATAGTAATGACAAATGATGTCCTTGTTTATTTAGTAATACCAAAGGCAAATCACCCCAACAAATTGGAATCTGTAATTGTAAGATCTTGTCAGAGAAATGTGTCATTTATCTGGGATTATACTGCCAATGGAAAGTGAATAGGTGTTTTTTTTTTTTCTGATTTTCGTAAGTCTGAAAACTACAGGGCACTCCCTGCTTCCACCCTGCACTGCAATCTTCTGGTGCCTGATAAGCCTGAACCTTGCCAAGAGGCATCTATTGCTCTGTAATCTGCAATTTCCTATTTCTGCTTAGTTATCTGATATCTGAGGGATTTTTTTTTTTCACAGTACCGTGAAAGCTTTTCACACTGGGTACGTTTTGATAATTGTTTTTAGAGGTTATGACTCTGTACAAAATGTTGTAGCAAAAAGGGTTTTGTCATTTCTCCCCCTAAGTGGTCAGCATGGAGAGGTAATCCTGTGTCCTACACAACAATCCTGTGTTCTGAACTCATATTAAAATGGACTCTGACAGAGAAAATATGAGTGGTGAATGATCCACATCCTATTAAAAAACTGGGCTGCTTCTGCTGCCTTAGAAAAATATGTCATTCTTTTCCTTACTTTCCCTATCTACTTAAGTGGAAAATACTTCCCTGCAGACTACTTGTGTGAAAATTAATTCACCAAGTGCTTTCTGTTCTCCAATGAACCCAAAATGAAAGTAGAAATTATTTTACTGTGTCTATTTCTTAAAATGTTTGGCTCCAGAGTTAAAAATAAATTGTTTTATACCTTCTTAGTCATTGTTTGGCTGAATTGAATGTAGCTGTTAAAATGCTCCTCTGGCTGCAGCTGAATAAAAGTCAGCAATGATGTTTGTTATCTTCAGGTTAAACTGAGTGCCAGAAGACCTCCTAGTAAAGCTGGTATTACAGTCTGGGCCTGGTTTAGGAGAGCCTGAAGCAATCATAAGTCTTAAAAACTGAAGTCTTTGGCAAATCCTTTCCATGTAGGTTTGATCAGAGTGCTGGGCTGAGATGGGTTTACTGTGACATAATTTTAAATAGTAGAAATCTTCCAAAAGGACATAATGAGCTGATCTCATTCCCTTTAAAGTCTGTGTTTTGTTTTGTTGATGTGATGATGATGCAAAATCAGAACATTCCTTGTCATTTCTAATAGTGACATCCAGTAGTGTAACACTGAACTGCTTTCATCATTACTTTCCTTAAAGTTCACCTCTGTTAATCTCTGAGACCTGTGTGGGATTAGATGGTCTGTATGACACAGGCCCTGGTTTTGGAGAGGGCTGTTTTCTCTTGCTGATTGTTTGACACCTGTCTCTGTGTGCCTTTTCCCAGGTATTATTGACAGCACACAGGTGGAGCAGAGGCAGGTTGTGGCTGTGACTGGGGATGGAACCAACGATGGACCAGCACTTAAAAAAGCTGATGTTGGCTTTGCAATGGTATCATCTCGAGCATATTTAATGCTCTTTGTGTCATTATAAATTTGTTCTAACAGCTTTTTCATTCATTAAATATTAAGTTGCTTAGTTGTTACTGGTCAGTGAAGCAATGTATTGAAGGGAATGAGGTATGTTGCATCAGAATCCTTTCATCTGCTGTCTCAGATTCACTGCTACTGCAGGCTTTGATATTTTTTCAATATTTTGCCCAAGGTAGTTCTTGGCTATGTGCAGAATCCTGTTCCCATACAGAGAAATGAACTGTTTTTTTCCCATCAGTAGAACAATATTTAGCTTTGCTAAAATCCATCTCTGAAGATGTCTTCCAAGTGTACTCTGATTATACAGTAAGCTTCATAATTCTAATTTTTGTTACCAGTTCTGTTCATGTACACTTATCAAATATCATCAATGATAAAAATAGCTCAGATCAGTAGTCATTAAGCAGATAACTTAAACCAGTCAGAACTCTCATCACATGAATTCCACTTCTCCATCAATTCCCTTTCCTGCATCCTTATTCTCTTCAAAAATAGGCCAAATTAGCTACATTCCAGCAAATACAAAATATACTCAGCAGCCACTGTTACTGTGCTGGGAAACCTTTGCACAGTCATGGGCTTGGAACAAGCATGAAGATTTGTGTTCTACCAGTCCTGGTGCTTCCCAGTAGGTCACTTTATTCCCAATTCATTTTCCCAGGGTATTGCTGGGACAGATGTGGCCAAGGAAGCCTCTGATATCATCCTGACAGATGACAACTTCAGCAGCATCGTCAAGGCTGTCATGTGGGGCCGCAATGTCTATGACAGCATCTCCAAGTTCCTGCAGTTCCAGCTCACCGTGAACATCGTGGCTGTCATCGTGGCTTTCACCGGCGCCTGCATCACCCAGGTGAGGCAATGCAGGGCTGGCTTCAGGTGTGGGGCCAACTTCCCCCTCCCCCACACCCTCACTGGGAACAGCAAGGGTGCTTTTGGAAACTCGTGGCAGCATTCAAGGCGTGTCTCTGGTGGAGCTGGAAATGCTGAATAGCTGTGGGTGGACGGAGTGTGCTGAGCTGTGTTCTCCTGGACAGAACTGGCTGTTTCTTTAGCTTTGTTTAGGAGCTGGTAATTTTTGTGCTGCCTCCATACAACCTCCCTGGTTTTAATTATGTATTAATGTCACCCCTCAGCCTGTGGTGATAGGAGAGAAAACGTCAGGGATTGGAAGAAGGAAGGGGTTGTGTGAATTTGCCTTTTCGTCTCAGAATATTTCACTGTTAAGTATGTCGTTTTGATGGATTATGCAGTGGGATTATTATTTTCAAGAGAGCGGTACTGACACACACAAGTAATCCCAACAGGGGATCTTTTTGACTGTTAAAATTATTTTGGTGCTCTCAGGCAATTCTTTTTAATTTCAGATGCAAATGGCAAACCAATTAAATGACAAGGAGAGTTGGACTTTGACATCTCTTTCTTCCTCTCTTTTAATCCCTCAGTGCAATCCTGGTGCATGTGCAGCACGTTTAGGTCTTTTACAAAGAGCATATCTGAAGTCAAACCACTTTTTTTTCTTTACCTTCAGATTATTACATTTAGAGTAATAAAATTAAATTTTCTTTTCCCAGGGAGAAAAAAGGGTGCAGGAAGACAGCTTCTGTCTTTCAATAGAAAATAGAAAAATGTGGTTTTAAGTGCTCTCACCCCCTAAAATAATGTGGATCTCAGGTGCTGCAGGCAGATGGTGTTGCAAAATGCCTCCTTGGACTGAGATTCACTATGGGAAAGCTGATGCTTCCCTGGGTGGTGCATCCCACAGGTGCCATAGCAGTTCCACAAGTAGATTTCACCTCATGCACACCTGAGCAAAGCAGTGAATAAGTCATGAGCTCTGCTCTGGGGTAAACTTACACTATAGTCATGGAACTGATAGGTGTAACCAGAAACCCAGGTGCCTTTAGCATGAAGTGGAACTTCTCCTACACCCTGACAGGCATTTAGAGGCCGTGGAGGTGCCTTGTCACAACTGAGCCTGTGCTGTGGGACAAAACTATTGGTGTTTCAGCAAGTTGGATAAGTTTCCCTTTTCCCTTGGAAAGGATTTTCAAGCATATTGAGAAGGTGTTTAGCTGTGAAGTGATTGTTGCTGGTAACAGAAGGATAATGACTAAAATTTTGGGAGGTCAGTTCTCCTGGATTTTTATGAGTGGTACAAAACCATACAGAAAAAAGGGCTTAGGTGGCAAAGGCACCATCACTGGAACGGAGGTGTTTCTTTTAGAACCCTGTTTTGCAGGCAGTGTTTATTCACTTGCTGTATAGTAATATCTATTTAAGGTGAATTTTTTTTTCTTGTCCAGCATTTTCAGTTGCTTAGTGAAGGGACAGAGGGAGATACCTTCTATTCATTGGCTAAGGAATTTCTGTTTTACTCCCCAAGAGGTTAAGCATTACTGAATCAGTGCAAGGACTATTTTAAATCAACTCTAAGTGAATGTGAAGTGCATAATCAGTGCAAGTATACTCCCCTTTCTAATTTAATCCTTTGAATCGTTCCATTGCCTTCTAGAAGGGTTTGATCAGCCCCAGAGCATTTATGTTGCCCCAGTGGTCTGTAAGACCATCACTGAGCCTGCCAAGTCTGTTGTCCCGCTTTACAGGTTTTAATGGACACTCCCAGAAATCCCGTATTTCTTTGCAAACAGCTTCTTATGCAATTCCTTAATTTGGCAGTAAAGATCCAGATCCAGAGGAGAGGTCTGGAAGAAGCTGGAATGGAAATGGTAGCAAAAGGGCAGCAGATCTTTCCTGTATGGTTGCTTCCCCTCCACGGCCTGGCTGTGGGTCATCTCGAGCAGCTCTCGGTTCTGTCTCATTCAGGAAGGATTTTGCCTTGCGAATGAACACCATTCTGTTAGGCTTTGACTCCAGCCAGCGAAAGGACATTCTGCTTGGCTCATAAGCTTTACTAAAAATTGCTCTTGAGAACATACTGTACCCTCTGGTTGCTATGAAAATAACTCGAGCACAAAATGCATGACTGTACTAAAAAATCTTGCATGCAACAGTCGAGGTGCACACGCAGAGATCTAAATCTGCAAAACTGTGCACAGCTCTTAAATTGCTATTTGGACTGAAGCGTTTTAGTCCTTAGCAAACAAATGAAGCTAAAATCTGTAGTTTCCAAAAGGCAACACAGCATCCTGTGACCTTCAAAATGAATATAAAGAAAGTCCATATTGGGCTGAATTTTACTTTGCTTTTAGGTAGTCGGTTTGGCTTCCTTTGGCACACAGAACAAATTTTAGTCTACCATTAATGCTCAGGTTAACGAATATTACACAGACAATCTTTTTGATGGTATTTCATCAAGTCTAGAATGAGAAAAATTCTCTGTAGGTAGAAACATTTGTTCTGTGATTCCTGATAGCATCTCTCAAAAAGCCTGTTCTGCAGTTCAGAACTGGGATGCTTTTTAGGATGAAGCTCCCTTTACACTCACCTACTCTTTTTGGTTTCTATTGTTTGTGCTTAAAGGGAGTGCAAAGATAATAAAATCTTTGCTTGGACTAATTTTTCTTTTTCACATTTGGTTTGTGCTTTGCAACTTAATAAACTTAATTGTATTCAACCTTGATCCTACAATTGCAATGGTGTACATGTAAATATGAGACTGTGGTCATCTCCCTGCAGGACTCTCAATGAAACCACAGCAACCCTGTATTAATGAAGAGTCTGACTGTGTGAGTTACTGGTATGAGAGAGAACAGAACTCCAAGGGGCACCCAGAGAATGCACTACCCACATAGGAGGTGATTTGTTTGGTCCAGAACACCTTAGGAGGCCATGGAGAAGCTTAAGAAAAACATCAGGCAGAACCTGTGACCATTAGTAGTCATTTTAATAGTCTGCTCCTTTTGTTCCTCAAATAGATTAATGAAGAGAGAGTCCCTCCCAATTCCACTTCAGGAAACTGCTGTTTAGTTTAATTCTGTTCACTTTGGGCAAGTATTATTTTACTGTTTACCTACTTCATGCCTACTTCAAGAAGATTCTGCCATTACAGAATAGCTACAATATCTGCTGTCTCTGTTTTGTCCTGGTTTGCTGTTTCCAGAGATGTTTCACCACATGTACAAAGTGAACGAGGCCCTCTATACTGCTCCATTGTTATAGCAAGATTATAAAGCAGTAGCTGAGGGCTAGCAAGTAAGTTATTATGCAGACTACAAGGGACCAATGCAAATGGTCATTTCCTAGTCTCTGTCATGGGTCCCAGCACAAAGTCATGTTAAGGTGACAGAAATCATATTCTAAGCAGCATAAGAATTACAGATACAGTGTTACCTGCTGACAAGCTTAGCAGAGCTGCTGCCAAACCACCCCTCACAGGGATCTGACTTACCCTAGGCCCTGTTTCAGTTTACAGCAGCTCAGTCTATAAGCCACGAGCTCTGAATTTACAAGTAATAATGAACTTTGGTGGTGTGGGTCTGCAATTACGTAAAGCACTTTGAGATCTGGGTCATGCAAGGAGACAGAGCTTAAAGCCTCTGCTGAAAAGCTGAATCAGGAACACTCAGCCTGTGGCTGCACTGATGCTCTTAATTTTGTGTGCAGTGCGTGCATACCACCAGTGATGAGATCACAGCCCTGGCCCCTGCTGCTCCCGTGGCAGCACAGTTAGTGTGGCACAGTGCAGCTGGGCTGTATTCATTTACCTGATCTTTTAATTAGTCTAATTAATTTACCTTTCTCTCTGTGTTGCCTCATGCATACTTTTAAAGTGTTCCGGACGTGCTTGTCCTGAGCAGTTTGTGTGTAATTGTCCTTTCTTCCCAGCAGCTGTTGCCTCAGGTTAAACTAAATGTTGATTTTTTTTCCAAATGGATTTATGAGATATCAAATCTTATATTCTGACTTCACTCTCTGAATGACAGTTTGGCAAAGCCCTTGACTGGTGCAGGAGTGTGGTTCTTTGGAGCCCTGCCTGTGATTGTTGTGAGTCATTGCTCCTCGTCTCTGGGTGTCACACACAGTTCTGGATGTGCTTTACAAAGGCTCATCCTGTTTCCTGTCCCCACCATAAACACAGCACCAAGAAAATATTAGGTCATTATGTTTGGAACTGTTGAAAGGAATCTGGGTATGAACAAAATAAAGGTTTTAAAATGCAGTGCAATCAAATGGAGTTTTTTAGTGAAACTATAAAGCAGAGGGGTTTATCTCCATGCCAGATTTTGTCTGTGTCTCCAACTGCTGAGGAAATGTAACTATGCAAAAAGGTTGCATTGAATAAAGGGAAGATAAAGCCTGTGTTTTAACATTTTACGTTCAAATTATTATTCTTGTACTTTGCGAAAGACTAAATGTTTTAACAGACATTAGGAACTGAAAACAGTGACTCTATAGGGCATTATGTTTGGAAAATTAAATGTTAATTAAAAAGCACTGTAGCATTGAACTACTGCATGAATCACTGATTGTTTTTACACATCTTGTTCAGAAAAATGAGGATGATCTATACTTACATGTATAAGGCAGTAATTTACATGGTTATAATGTTTTACTGCAGAACTGTATTTGGCAAATCCTAAAATAATAGCACTGGCAAATTTGAGAAAGCTGTAATGCAAAATCAAAGTCTGTACTGTTTAGCTTTGTTTTGGCAAGGCTTAGAGGCATGGGAATAGAATTAAGGATGCCACTTCCATACAATTAGTAGGCACTGTGATCTAGCAGCAGAAGTGAAAGCTGCCATTTTTCTGCATTAATGTATAAAAAGTTAACCTACCAGAAGTGCTCATTTTTATGAATCTATGCATGTGTTCCATGACAAGTGGGAGTAAAGAGGCAAGGGTGAAAATACCGTTTTATTCCCTCATCGTTTGTCATCTAAATCAAAAGTAACAAGCTCTAAAATTTGTGAGGCTCTGCATGTCACCAAAGATTTGTAGGTTTTTTCCAGCCTTTGGCGATTCGTACTTTTAAGTGTTTCCAAGATGAAGTGTGACATCACTTGATTTAAGGGACATTTTCCTTTTACCTCTAGGCCAATGCTAACCTATTCCAAGGTCAAGTGGAAAGGAATTTGGTGAATAAGTCGTGATTTTGAGTGGTTTGCAGTTTGAACAGCTTTCATCCTCAAAGTTTTCAGAGAGGGAATTAAGAGTTATTAGCCAGTCAACTAGTGGCTAAAATGCAGTGAAAAGATTTGCATCCCACTTGCACAAGTGACTAAAATTTGTAATGGAAGACTAAGCTTCTTAGCTGATATGTATTTTCCTCAGTTTCCACCAACTAATCAGAAATCAGATAGAGTTGCAGTAGAAATTTCATTCCACTTCCTGCCCAGACTAATGTGTATTTAATGTTTGGGCTTCAGCCTAGAATGAGCTCTCACGCTTGACTGAACAGTGTAGCACTGCCAATGAAAGATAATTATTAGGGGCACCACAGCCACCCAAGGTGATTGGCAGTGTGAGATGATGAGAACACATTGTTGCCAAAACTGATGATTGACAATTACAGTTGTGTGATTTAGAGACTGAAATAATCTGCCTTTGCATTATGGTGGGAGTAAGGCAGGCTCTGAGAGGCACCTGAAGATCTGACTTGATTTATTAAGCAGAAGAGACCAAGTGAGTTTTTTTGACATAGAACCCAGTGCGGGAAGTGAAATCTGAGCTGTTGCAACGTCCAATGCAGAGAATGTTTCTCAAGAAAACTTTTAACTAGACAGGCAAAAATATGACAAGGAAGATTGTTCAGCAGCAAAGATGTTTTCCTTTTGCCCTATGTACTGTGTCCCATGGAGGACCTCTGAGCCCCAGCATCAATCTGCTTTTCCTGGAAGTATTCTCTTGGTTGAAGCATATGTATTAATAAAAATAAATGAGGTCTCCATTTGGAATGAAGCATGTCCTGATCACTTTGAGTTTTCCAGAACGTCTAAAGGCAGAGGTGTTTCCTGTTTCTGCTGCTGCATATCCAATGAGTGAGCTGAACTCTCCAGATAAGCCCAGTTAATGCAACCCGTAACTAAGAGGTCGAGAATCTACTAATGCTAATCTTCCTCCTTTCCATGATGTAGCCAAACTGTAAGAGCTAGAAAGAGTAGGTTGCTTTTCTCCAGCCCTTTGAGTAAGCCAAAAGTGATCTTTTTTTTTCTGTTTTAAATACATTAAATGTATCAAAATGAGTGTACATGTTGTGTTAAAAATGTGCTTCAAGAGGAAATAATACTTTATCTCAAGGGAGAGTTGAATATAAGCCAGACCCATAAGATACTAAACCACCTGGGATACTGAATGCATATTGACCCATCTTATTTGATATCATTTCATTCGAAGTGAGCATTGAACCCTTTGAGGCAAAGAGAAGAGTTCTTAAGAACTTTCTGTTGGCTTTCCTTTACTTTGTGTGCTCTCCTCTACATGCCTTGACTTCAATGCTGCAGTGCCATGGTAATGCAGTGTACCAAAATAGTGCTCTCTTCCAGCTTCCACACTGTGGATTAACTCCATTTCATTTGAGAGCTGTCATGCTCATACCTTGTTACTTTTGAGATTCTGTTTTCCTGATTAAAACTCTCCATTTGAAACAGAAAGCAGCCTTTACTGGTGCTGCCCATTTTCTGTGAGGGCTGAAGGCACAGAAGGTTGTTTGACACAGCAAAGAACCTCATTCATGTTTGCTCTCCTGACCCTTGAAACGACTGCATCAGTCTCCCCTCAGCTGCCCCAAAAAACTGCATATGGAAAGTTTCCAATGGCTATCCAGCATTCTCCCCAGAGCTGTGTTTCTGTGCTCTATTTAGTTACTTTTGGGGTTTTTTAAACCTAACTTAAAGCTCGGTCTCTGTACTATGACTGTAGACTTTGTGTGAGGAAAGAGCTCCTTCTAGTGACTGGAGAGCTGCTTCAGGAGCTACACCCTGCATCCTCACAAATAACAATATTTGGGTTTTTTCTTTCCATATCCATAGTTCCAAATAGCTTATCCTGTTACCAGCAAAAGAATAGTGGCTATAATAAAAGATTGTCTTGCTTTTGCACATTTGATAGAGTTTAATGAGTTTCAGAGTAATTTTTTTACTATCACTACTGTTTTTTAAAGTTTTCTTTAAAAATTGCATAAAAATGTCTCTGTAACTGTTTCAGAAACTTTTAATAATTTCAAGCTGTTTCTGAAAAAAAAGAAATCAGGGGCAGGTAGGTTATAGTGAAAAAGGAAACATTACTTTTAAAATTGTTTCAATATAGTTTTTCTTCCTGGAAAGAAACTCCCACTTGTATTATCCAGTTCCCTAAATTGAGCTGAAATTGTAAGTGTGATGCATGAGGTAACAGGGAGAGTTGTGAGAGCATTATGAAGTGTCACTGTTATGCTACATAAGAACTGTGTGGTTGCAGATGCCCCTGATTTCAAGGACTGCAAAGCACTCTTGGGTCTTTGCCCAGATCATTGTGCTGCCCATGATTCTAGTCTGACAAAGGAAATGCAAGAAAGGTTACAGTGGCTCAGAGTGGATTTCTGTGTCGTGCCTCAGCCCTGCTGGATGAAATGACATCCCAGTCAGTGGCCCCACCGCCATTCTTTTCCTGGGAAATGCCTAACTCTCCAAAATTGTCTCCACAGGACTCTCCTCTAAAAGCTGTGCAGATGTTGTGGGTCAACCTAATTATGGACACCTTTGCCTCCCTTGCTTTGGCCACTGAACCTCCCACAGAGGCTCTGCTGCTCCGAAAGCCATACGGCAGGAACAAGCCCCTCATATCCCGCACCATGATGAAGAACATCCTGGGCCATGCTGTTTACCAGCTGACCCTCATCTTCACCCTGCTCTTTGTGGGTAAGACATCCTTGCACTTGGTGCTGTTTGTCACCTCACCCTCATCTTCACCCTGCTTTTTGTGGGTAAGACATCCTTGCACTTGGTGCTTAATTTAAGAACATCTATGTTGTGTGTCTTAATGTGTCAGGATGCTTCAGTTGTAACCACTTAATGCATATTTATTAAGCCTGTCTTAGTTATGCAGCTGGTTAATGGGATTGGAAACCCAAGGGATGGAATGGGTTTGGTCACCTTCCATGTGTTGTTCCATCAGTGAGCTTTTTTTGCCTCTTCATGAAATACAGGTTTGAGCTTTGGCAAAAGTTTATATTAAAACATAGCAGGGATGGTTAGGTTTTAATAGGATTGTCTAGGCCTGCTTCTGTACTGAATTTTCATTTTGAGACCTGTCATCTCGTGTGGACATGTAAAAACAAATTAAAACCAAAACCATAAAGCAAACCACAATAAAAATAGAGATCCATTTTACCGAGAGCTGCAGAAGCTCTTATCAGGAGCAAGAAGTTTGCCATAGTCAAGAAATAATGTTGATCTTCTGTAGCAGAAAAAGCAAGTAATCAGAATTAAGTGATACAAATAACACTCTGCTTTGACATTTAATTTTCAAAATGGATATTAAAAGGGGACAAAAAAAAAATCTAATTTATTAGATTACTGGATTCTTCTTCAGGCCTTGCTAGAATGGATGCTTTTTATAGGTTGTATTTTGGAGAGGGGAGGGAAGGAGGGAAAATGTCTCTTGCTGCAGGAGCTAATAATAGATTCTGTTGCTCCACAGTAATTAATGAACTTGCTCAAAGAACTTCTGATTTTTTTCGGTTGGGTATTGTGTTCTTGTCACTATGTCATCACTGTCAAATTGTGTGTGTTTTTGTTCAGATTATTTTTTCCCTTATATACAGACTTCCAAATAAGCTGAAAATGTAAATTTATGATTTTTAGGAAGTTTTTGAGCTCTGCTGTGAAAGTCTTGCTCCGCCTTGTCACCATCTGGCAGCTTATTTGGGATGCTCAGAGGAGGTGATAATCTGTTTACAGGGGAGTTGCTTGAACCAAAATAATTGCCAGGTTTTTGAAGAGAGATGATCTGTAGTATTGTTACACTCAGGGTGTATTTTGAGAATGTCTAGCAAGCCCTAGGAAAGAATAATTTCACCTTCTCTAAACCAGGTGTAGACAATCTTGGTAATTCACGTGATATGAATCTTGGAATGAGAAGCTCTGTGAACTGTCTGGGCAGTTATAATGGCTTCTTGATGAGTTTTATGGTTTAAAATACTTTATATTGAACCACATGAAAAGAAAACCAGACTTTTCCACCTTATTCTAATTTCCTGAGTGTCTCTGGAAAATTCATGCCCACTTTGAAGGACACAGCCCAACCAAGTTTCTGATAAGCCTGGGAAACAGACTTCTCCTTTCTAAACTCCATGAGGCTCAACTTTGCAGTGACACAATGTTCTAAGCTCAGCATTTCGATAATGAACTTGGAATTATTGAGAATTATTTAGATTTTGATCAAATAATGCGTCATTTTTGTAGGTTTCTGTAGAGACTAGAACATCAAGTTTTTCTTTTTTTTTTTTTTTTGTCCTATCATCTGGTAGAAATACATTGGTTTGAACTTACAGTAATGTTTTGGAAATGTCAGGCACACCAGAAATCCTGAAGTCACTTTCCAGTTCTGTCAGGTTTTAGTACAAAAAAAAAAAAATCTTAACCTCAGGAACAAGGCATAAGAAACTTAAAGCTTTACTGCAACACCTTTTGGAACAGGTTTGAAAATCAAATCTACTTATGGATTTAACCACTGCCATTCCACAACAGCAGCACGTTCCTCTTTGCCAACTAAGTAAAGCAGTGCAACAGAGACTTCAGGATAGGTGCCCTCACTGAGAGAAATATTCTTGTATTTGTGTTTCTGAGCATGTGGAATGAAAGCAAATAGATGTAATTTGTGTGTGTATCTATAGAAGATGAAACTATGGGATCTGTTTTCTTTCATTAGTTTTTTCCTTAATTGTTTATATATAGTAAGGGAAATGTTTCCAATGCTTAATTACCTCTCTGGAGACATATAGTCTGCTTAAAAATCTCTGCTCTCTCACAGACTGTTTTGTGGTCTCCCACTGAGTTACTGATATATTTGTGATATCATAATCTATTTTCTGTCCAAGGACTATAAGCCAAATTCTTTCTTTGGAAATATGCTCATTATTCCCAGTGACTTGAACATGAACTGCTCAAATATCCCAAGGCAGAAAAGTGCTCGCTGTTAACTCAGCTGTTGGAATTGAGAGCCTTGGGAGAAACCCTGAGGATACCTTCCTTTTTTCTGCAGAAATTCTACATAGAATGCAGTTAGCAGAAAAATGTTCCTGGTTTAATTTGCTTTTATTAGCAAAACACTGATTATGAAAGCTGGTGGTATTTTGATAATCTCCTTTCCTCTTATTTCTCTCATCATTTACACTTCCATGTGAGTGGAATCCTTGCATTAGACAGTGCCGCGTTCAATGGCTGGATGTCATCTATGAATTTGTGTGTTAGAATGGGGATGGAAAGTCAGACATGAGCTGTCACTGTGCACTTGAAGCCCTGAAAACCAGCTTTTATCCTGAGCTGCATCAAAAGGAGAGTGACCAGGAGGCTGAGGGAGGTGATCCTCCCCTCTCCTTCCCCTGGTGAGACCCCACCTGAAGCACAGTGTCCAGCTCTGGGCCAGTGGTGTTAAATTGAAGGAGGAAAGGTTTGAATGGACATGAGGGAAAAAATTACTTACAGTGAAAGTGGTGAGACACAGGAACTGATTGTCCAGAGAAACTGTGGAGGCGCCATCATTGCAAGTGTTGAAGGCTGGGTTGGATGGGGCTTTAAGCAACGTGATCTACTGAAAGATGTCCTTGCCTGTGGCAGGGACACTGGACCAGATGATGTTTAAAAGTCCCTTCCAACCCCAAAATTCTATAAGAAAAAATGTCTCTTGGGTGCACTTGTCCACACTTATCTCACTTCTGCAGTTACTCATCTTGGGTTGCCATCTCACTCTTTTATTGATCAGATCTAGAAGTGATAGTCAAATTATCAAAACAAAGAGCAATGCCTGATGCTGGTCAAAACCAAACCACAAATTCCTGTGGTTTTATTATCACTAATGTCCTTGAATTTAATGCTTGTTATAAAAAATTATGCCATACTGGATTAGTAAATAGATAAAACCTGCTGAAGAGAAGCTGCTTTGAACTACTCTAGAAAATGGCAAAAACACTGTCAGTGGTCCGAAGTTACATCAGAAGGAATGGACTGCTTGGAATAATTACTGCTGACAACTTCTCATACTGAGTTGTTAAGAGTCATTATTTGAAAAGTTTCTTGCGCAGAAAGTTTGGTTGTGTTTTGTTCACTGGTGCAGAAGGGAAGCTGGTAAAGCAGAGCATGGAGGGCAACTCGAGGAAGAAAGGGAAATACAAATATGTGTCATTTGTTCTGATGGAAACTTTTATCTTTGCCTTGCACGCAGGTGAGAAAATGTTTAAGATTGACAGTGGGAGGAATGCACCACTTCACTCTCCTCCTTCAGAGCATTACACCATTATCTTCAACACCTTCGTCATGATGCAGCTGTTCAATGAAATCAACGCACGGAAAATCCACGGCGAGAGGAATGTCTTTGATGGCATCTTCAGAAATCCTATTTTTTGCACTATTGTACTGGGTACATTTGCTATTCAGGTAATGATCTGGGCAAGAATTAGCAACTATACATCAGAAATTGTTTGGAGTTTTTTCCCTGTGTTTTAATTTAAATGTAAGTGCTGTAGGAGGTACACTGAATAGTAAACCACTGGTTTCACAGGCTTTTTCCAATTGATACAAATGTTAATAATAGAAAAGGTTATGGAGTCCTACTATTATGAGATGTATTTTGATCATTATAACCAGGTTAATTCTTACACTAGTCTTAGCAAGTCCAGTAATAACAACTATTGTTACTTGTTGATGTTGCCACTTGTTTTTTAAAGAAGAAATTATTCAGTAGTATACCAGCAAAGTGTTTTAGAGTTATTCACTAATGCATGAACAGAAAAATTTGCCTTCGAGTACCCAAAGCTGAACTTTCTTCTGTTCATCTGTAAATGCCACGGCCAAAAGCCACTCTGTGTTCTCAGGAACTCTGTTTCTTGCTAGCTGTTGTTCATGTTCATCTCTTGAGTTTGCTGTCCCAGTCACGTATGAACAAAATCACAGTAATGCACATTTTCCCCTAAAGATTGTAGTATTTCTTTTGTAAGAACTCCAGTTCCTCCTTCTGCTCCTGTATCCATCCACTTGCTGGCATCTATCCTGTGCTTGATATATTTGATATTACCTTTTAGAAGTCTTGGGGTTGAGCTATTTCTCTCTTGATGTGGTTGCTCAGTTCTGTAATAACATCCTGAAATCTCAGTTGTTAGAACCTTTCTCCCTGGAGGAATGAGGAGGAGGATGGAGTTACTAAACCTGGGCTACAGTGGTTTGAAACCGGAAAGGGAAACCACTCTATAAATGAAGTATTGGAGAAAAGGCACCACTGATAGGCAGTAGAACTTGATAGCAATACTCTTTAGTTCAAAACCATGATTTTAATACCATGAACTAAAATACTGGCAGTTTTGCAGCAGCATTGCTAACAAGAAATATAAATAATATCTGATTTTCAGGTAGCGAAACCTTTTCAACCCGACAAGGCTTAGAAACCTGTTCAGATTCTCTGTGTTGGTTATCCAAGGTGTGTGGGTTTGCAACCCTCTTTCTCCAACAGGACTAGATTTTTGTCAATTGTCTGTGATAGCACATCTCAAAGGGTGCAATAAAAAGTTAATCAGAGGGAAAAATCTACTTTGCCATGGGCTTTCCAAAATGGCATCAGGGTCAACACATACCCAGCTGACAATGCTCAGAAACTGGGAGAATACAGGGAGACAGTCCTGCTTTGGTCTTCCTGACCACTGGTGGATATAAGGCCAAGGAATTTTAGTCTGGACTGGTCTGGCTTTTTCTGACCTTTAATTCAGAGTGCATAAGTTCGTGTGGTTTGATTTTTGAATTTATTTTTTTTTTTTAGTGACTGAGATTCTGCAGCTTCTTTTTTGTTTTGTTTGTTTGTGGTTTTTGTTTTGTTGGGTTGTTTGGTTGGTTGGGTTTTTTTTCCCCCTCCAAAAAAAAATTTAAAAAAAGAGAATTTACCGCCTTTCTTTTGTGATTTTCTTTGTAGATAGTAATTGTCCAGTTTGGAGGAAAACCATTTAGCTGTTCTCCCCTGCAGCTGGACCAGTGGATGTGGTGTGTATTTATTGGATTAGGAGAACTTGTATGGGGTCAGGTAAGCATTCAGGAATATGCAGACCCAAAGCTCTCTCATAATCCTCCTGTACTGTTGTTTCCTTGAGGTCTCACAGGGTCAGAGGTAGCAGAGATTGAAATACAACTGTCTGAGGACTGCCAGGATAGATATGATAGTAAGCACAGTTCAATTAATGTGTTGTTTTAAACTGCTGCTATATCCTGTGTCATCATTAGCTATTGTATGATTATATATAATATAGATGTAAAAGCAAATGTCAATGAGATCATTAAATCGGTTGTGATTATCTGTGTGGGAGTGATAATACAAACACAACCAGTATTGTTAAAATACTACATTGTTCTTTTATGTACAAACACATATTGCAAAGTTAATACTTTTTTTTTTCATCTTTGAATGCATTATAAGTGTATTTAAGTTGGTGCCACATGATACAGTAAAGAAAAATGTGAAGTTGCACTTTTTTTCCCTCAGTTGTAAAGATATTTGTAGATCAAATTTGTCACTAGGAAGGAAGAGTGAAGAAATTGCCAACTGCAATTGAACACTGATGTGGTTCTGGTGGAATTGTAAGGAAGAGATGCTAGATTTCAAAATTGGTTGTTCTCTTGTGGAAAAAAATACCTCTTGGGGCAGTTCAGCCTCATGTTTTCAAATAAATAAGCTCAGTCAAAGCAGCTTTTAATGCAAATGTTGCTGAAAACCATCACCATTAGAGGGTTCTGCTGTAATTATTACCTGAGGATGGGATTTGAGTTACAACCTCACAGGGAGAAGACTTCAAAACAGAAAATGAAAGATTTCTTTTTTTCTTTCAACTGATTGGAAAATCCTAATTTGAATAGGGGACATAAAGCAGGGAGAGGGAGAAAAGTCCTTGCTCTTTTATTAGACCATTCAGCTGTGAAGAATTTCTCACAGCCTTTGATCAGTGTACTTTTTGCCTTCTAAATTTTGTTGTACAGATTATTACATAAGCATTGAAAACTAATACTATCAGCATTTGTTTTCAGTTTAGTTCCCAAGCCTTATTGCAAGACATCAGCCATTAAATTAACACTGGTATTGGAATATCTCAACAATTCTGTCCCTGAAAAGAAAGCAAATACACAGGGGAAAAATATTTTTCTTTTGTGGTCAGTATTTAGTGACTCGAAAAGAAAAACACAAGCTAAACCCCAGTGCATTATGTCCATATGTCCATGAGTTATACTCTCTGTCAGGTCCTCTCTTCATGGAGCTCTACAGTGAGAGGGTCTTCCTTTTCTTTTAAAAATGGTGCTTTTCTTCTTTCTAAGCCTTTTTTTCTCCTGCTATGACTAATTCTAGTTGGCCACAAAACAAATGTTTTATTTTTTTTTCCACCTCCTGAACCTGCTGTTATTGTGAGCCACTAAAAACAATCAGTGTTTTCAAGTTTTGATGTCCAAGTTGGCCCTTCTACAAGTAATTTAATGTAACTTTTAGGAGTTCAATCTGAGATGCTTTGAAGGACAGGCTTTTAACTTTTGAGAATTAAGACTTCCTAAATTATTTCATATTACCTTTCCAGAATTATCAACCACTTTTCAAAACAGCTATAATTTTTCTGGGGATAATATTTAGTTCCTTAATCTGCATCCAGTCTTTTGAGTGAGCCACTGCCTGAGCTGGGCAGATGTGGAAAATAAATAACAAAAAGCCATGTAAACACCCTAAGGAAAGAATTAGGGCAGAATTGGTGCTGAGGGAAGTCATGGAGGAGAGGTTTGTTGTCACAGAGTCTCTACCCAGCACAGTTATTTCTGGCTGTACTGGTTTGGAAGTGCCTCATCACCACCAGCTTCTTCAGACCCCAAACAGTCTCAAGTAGCTTCTCTCTGTACTGGTATTGTAGTGTTTTCAAAGCTGGGAAGCTGGAGGACTTTCAGTAAGTATTTCAAAGACTAGCACTTACCTTTTCTTCTCCTCTTCTGTCTTTGCTCATGTCACATCCATTCATTAATTTTCCAAGTTTGCATCTTGTTTTCCAACCCCCAAAATGCATTTTTAGAGGTCCTGTAGTAGTGTAGAAACTAGGCTTTGCTTGGTTTCTGTTTGTTTTTATTTTTTTTTTTACCCTGTCTTTCCCTGTCCTTAAAAATAATATTTTAAAAAGTGGGCTTATGGATGCTAAATTACAGGGAGACCCTTAGCAAACTCAAAGGTTTATTTTCACCCTGAAAACATTTGGTACCTTTTCACATGTCTTCACTATATCCAATCCAGTTTTCCAAAACTGTTCTCACCAACTTTGCTGCAACTGTCTTGATTCTGTCTTCATCTTTCTGGGCTTCAGAGATATGATTGCTCACTGTTGACATGAAGACAAAGAGAAAAGAAAATTGCAGCCCTTTTTTGCTAAGTGGGTCTAATAGTTAACTTTGTAGATTTATTTTAAGTGTTCAGTATGTGCCAGGTCATGTCTTGTTCAAACAGCCAACTGCTCCTGTTTTTATTCAAGCCAACAAAAGAAAGTAGAATGAAGAGAAAATGACTGCCCAAGAGGGCAACACTGAAATGTATTTAAAATAACTGTGTGATTACATTCTCTAACTACAGTATTTGCAATTTTTTAACATTATTAGCTATCTCCTGGACTAATTACTTCCAAGGACCACTTGGGTAGACAAACAATTAGAAGAGGGGTTCAGCTAATCAGAATTTGTTAGCAATAAGGACACAGAGTAAGACAGAGCCCTATAAAAAGTCAAGCAGGGACACAATCAGATCCACACCTTTCAGAAACCTCAACTTTGATAAATACCAGGAAAAGCATTTCAACATGCTAAAACAAAAGGAAGCTGAATGTGGTGTAAGAAGATTTATAAGCATGAGATGCAATGAGTTTTCAGCTCTCATGAACATAAACCATTAGAAACACACAAACTATAATTGCAGCAGCATCAAGTTTGCCAAGTTTTTTATACATGATTACATTAAATTACTTATATCTTCTTTTCTTTTTTTGAGAAAGGATAACAATTTTCCCAGCCTTGAACTTGCTCCACAGCTGGGTATTGCCAAGGTGGTTTAGTGACACATGTAGTGCTAATTATTTACACAGAAAACTAAGCATTTCTGGACAAAAATGGAGTTGTAAAATGCCATTAGGAACAGGCTTATCTCAGCTTCCTGAAATGTTCTTGATCTTACTAAAATATTGCTGTTCTTTTGTAATCAACATGTTACTATATTGTTGGTTTGGCATGAGGCTTATGTTTTCAGTACTTTTTTATAATTTTAGGTCATTGCAACCATCCCAACAAGTAGGCTAAAGTTTTTAAAGGAGGCAGGGAGGCTCACGGAGAAGGAGGAGGTCCCCGAAGAAGAGCTCAATGAAGATGTTGAGGAAATCGATCATGCAGAGAGAGAACTTCGACGTGGACAAATTCTCTGGTTCAGAGGGCTCAACAGGATCCAAACCCAGGTATGCTGCAAGTCAATGCCCACAAGGGCAAAAAAAACCCCAAAGAAAGGCTTAATCTGAGATCAAGGCAGGACAGACTCAAAGGGAAAGCCCCAGAGGGGTTGTGTGTGTGAATGGTGATACTTGTCAAGTGCTTTGCTGAAAAATAAAATAGGTGAAGTGAACGGAGGGGTGTTTATATAGCAGAAGGGATAAATTGGAGAGATTATGAAATGATAAAACCAAAAAGTAGGGATATGTGTTTTGAGAATACTGTGAATGGATGTTTGTTTTCCACTTCAGTGATGGCAGCACATAAACCGTGCTTGGGAACATCAGCTGTGATAGTGTTGTGAAGGCTTTCTAAAACACAGTGTTTTATTTGGTCAAAAACACATCATTGCTGCCATTTCTGCAATAACAGAATAATTGAAATTGTTGAGTCTAAAGTATGAAGTACCATTTGATTAAAAAAAAAAAAAAGGAATCCATTCTGTTCTGCCACTACCACATATATGTCATGATTAAAGGCAATTGATTTTGTTTCTTATTAGGTAATGAAAAATGTGGTTCTGGATTTATTTTTAGTAGTGAGAGCCTAAGAATCCATTGAATATTGAGGTGTATGTGTTGGCTACTACAGATGATTTCTTAGAAATATCCATCCCAAACTTTTGCTAAATACAAAAATCCATAGCACTTTGCACTGAATGCTGGTGCCAAATATAGTACAGATTACCTCAGGTAGGAAAATTTGTCCTGGACTGCTACCAAATTATTTGAGTTTTCCATTTTGCCTTTTCCCTTGCAGGGAAGGAGTGTTTTCTTGTACTCAGGTGTATCCTGCTTGATCTTTTTAAAACTTCTGCCACCTTGCAGAAGAAACTAGATATCAGATGTGGGTGTTGTACATAAGGTTTATGAGAAAAAGAGGTCAACAATTAAGAATTTTCATTCCTTTAAAGAGTCTTCTAAACAACATTTTCATCTGAGAAGATTTGGGGTTTTGTTGTCATCCGAGATAAACAGAAAGTTCTGCTTTTTCCCATCTAAAAATTGATACTTTGTTTGTTTTGAGAAAAAATTGCAACCTTATATTTTAGAAAAAAATTATGGGAAAAAAGTTATCTGAAACCAGGGCAGTTGGGTCTCTTTAGTGCATCCTCAGAGCATAAAATAAAGAAGGTGGAAAGTGGCAGTAGGGAGATTAAGGGTTGGGAAATCGCCCTGGTTCTGTGGGCAGTAATTAAATACGGATCTTCACCTCTGAGGTTTTGTCTTGACTCCACTGGGCAGGAGCACTCATCATCAGAGAAAATTCAAATGGTCTCAGCAACAGGTGCCCAGGTAAAGGGGATCTTTGTGGAGAGATGATCTCTAAACGTGTATTCTTTTCTTCCTGGTGGCTCTAGGAGCAGTGTTGTCTGTTGGCATTTCTGTCAGGATGTCTTTCTGGTTGTGGTGAGTGTAAACAAGCACAAAAACCAAATTACATCCTTTCAGTTCTTTTTCTAGTCTGAGAGGTAGCTTTTAGTTCTGCAAATCTTTGCCCACTTAATTCACAGATAAATTTTTCTTTTATACTATTTAAAACAAAATGAACATTAATTATATTTCTCTGCTAACATCCATCCTCTTAGTTTCCTTTCTGCTCTTAGTCATAGAAGTACCTTCAGTAGGATTTATTGTTTCTCTGCCAAGAGGCCTCTGTGATTTTGTTTTCTCATTTTGTTTACTCAGTGACTTTGATTTTTACATCCATTTCACATCTGTGGAATGACAATGAAAAAAAGGAAATGGGCCAACAGATTCAAAAATAGCCCCAAGGTGTCTTCTGGAGAGTGATGAACTTACATGCAGGTCACATTAGATCCACTGTTGGATGGACCTCGAGTTGAGCACATGCTCCTGTGCTGTATGTTGTGGCCCATCCAAATGAATTCATACACTTGTACTACGTTTCTCAGGAGGCCAGCTAAAGAAGAGGTGATGGAAGAAGATGAGGATGTCTGTAGCATCCTTGGGGAGCTGGAGGATTTGCAAGAATCCTCCGATGTCTAATGCACCTCTGGAGATGCGGAAGAAGAAGGTAGAGCATCCCCTCACTTTGTATGTATATGAGGATGACAGTAAGACTAGGAATAAACTCTAGACTCTCTCACAATCACAACTAGATTGACCATTCAGGTCCTGAGAAGACCAGTTTCCACCATCATGCACTTGTGCTGTAAATTAGATTAGTTTTGCTTATTTTGTGTTCAGTCATTTCTGGAAAGAAAGCCACAGCACCCACCAAAAAGCTTCACTCCTAAAACAGCTATAAAGAATCGACAGTTGTGCTGGGGTTTGTTTTCAGATCTCACATGATCTCCCAGATCTCTAATGGAACCTCATCCAAATTGACAAAACTTTGAGGTGTTATAGACAGTTTTGTTTTGCATCCTCTCTCAAAACAGAGGCTTCAGACCTAGAGAAGGGATTTCCGCTGTGATTCTTCACACTTAAATGCCAGATCTATTTCTAGAAAGACAGGCATGAATTTACTTTAAAGAAAGGTGTATGAAAAATGCACATAAGTAGGTCAGGGACTGGCTATAGACTTGTGATTTTCTTTTTTGTCTACTTTTGTTCATTCAGATATTTTGGTGTGTTACAAGTGTACCGTAGGAATTCTTGGGATGGGTGTGTGTTCTCCTCTGGGTGGAAGAGTGTTTCCTTTCTGGATAGTTCTCTCAGAAGACTGCTGACTTATGAAGTTTCACAAAGGGCTCATCTGAGTTGTGCAAGGTTGAGGAAGACACAGAGGTGGTCTGAAATTGCAGAAAAGACAGGACTTTTCAACCTTTGCTACTTTTCAGCTATTTGTCCCAAGTCTTTGTGGGTGTTCTCACAAATTCTTCACTCTGAAGGAAGAGACGAGACTGATCACCCCTTCTTGGCAGGTCTAACAGCTTTTCAGAAATTCACCAAGTTCACTTCAGGCAAAACTCCATAATCTGAGTAACATCCAAAACCCATTGCCTCTTTTTAAATTGTCCACTGCAAATTTTCTCTAGTTACCTCACATTTGAGAATGGAAACATTCTGGAGTGTGGAATTTTGAAAACTTTTTCAGCTACATGTTGGTCTTTTCCACCACTGATCTGATTCTTTCCTTCTTTGCTTCATTCATCCTGAAATTCAGTTGGTTTTATCTACATCAAGGGGGAAATAACTGTCTGGAATTGTTTTGAGAATAAAAGGGAAAACTGAAAAATAAGCAGGTGACATGTTAACAGCTACTTGAGCAAAGATCCTTCCTCTTCAGATACTAAAGAATACATAGAGGGTTTGTACTGCATCCCCTCCCTTCCTTTCTGTATTAAACCTTTTCTCTTTAGCTAATGCAAACCATCTAGCAATGAAAGTCCCTCCTGGCAAGTGGTTCTGCAGTGAGACAAAAGGCTAGCACCTCATTTTAGAGCTTTCACCATAGAAAGCATTGCAAGTGGCCACAGGGAAATGGAATGGATAGTGTATTATTTCAGAAAGGATTTTGGGTTGATTTTTTTTAAAATTAATATCCTGGCTGGAGATGAGGTGAATGAGACCTGAGTCTTGGTGACATTAGTGACAAAAGAAGTGCTTTGTCAAAAGGAGTTCTGCATTAAAAATTAGGAACAAAGCTTGTTCTGACAGGACTGTTCTGTCCAGTGTAAGACTTTTTTTTTTTTTTTTTTTTAAACTGCTAATCACTGCACACCTTAAAACTGTGGAGCTTCTACACAATAGAACAAACAGAAAAATGAGACCAGTGTGAAAAATTTCAACCTGACAAATAATCTTCAAGTGGAGGACCTCCACCTGAAGGCCTGTAATCAAAACACAATTGCATCCTATATTGTGTTGGCAGTTTTTAAAAGTTTCATGACATATAACTTATCATTTACTTTCTTCTTTTGATCAACTTGAGTTATTCTAAATAAATGCATTCCTTTGTAATTAAAAAGTTGGATCTTAATTTGAAATGCACTGTTTATTTCCATGAACTCTTCACTCTTTGTTATTTTCTGGTTTGAGAAGAGAAACTTTTGAGCCAAGTTGTTCTTCTCTTCTTTCTTGGCTTCAGCAAAACACAGCCCTGAATGTTCAGCTTTTAAGATTCTGGAAAGCTTGTCATCCTCCCACTGTGAATTATATTCATGAAGAACTCTAGTTACTTTCTTCAGGGGAACAAGTAAATTACATGCCTGTAATTCTTGTTCTCTGAAGAAACTATTAAATACAGATCTTCCCTTATCTTTTCACTCTTATACTGAAGTCTCTCAGTTTATCAGGATGATGTTTGTACATCTAGAAATGCCCTTTGGCTCAGGATTTATCATCTTCATGCTCTCAGTAGGAATTCTGAAAATCTTTTTTGAATGGTCTCTTTTGAAGAGTGCTCTGTCACCTGTGTTAGATCATGAAAACCCAAGATCTGTATTTAATTCTGCTTTTGCACACTGAGCATTTCAGGTGAGTATTTAACATGCCATGTAACCAGTGGTTTGAGCCATGTGGGTTTTTTCTAGATGCCAATGTGAACCTTGGTTAGTGATTCCCTTTTACCCCTGTTCCATATGCTAACTCACCTCATATTGTCCTTTTTGTTTTTACTGTGTTTTTTTTTAATGGAACATGTAACTCTGCTGCCAAAAACACTTGAGAGCAAAGCTCTGCAATGTTGTGGTGACTGCTGAATTCTGTACAACTCTGAGCGTGCACATTGAAATGGGTGTGACAAACAGGACTCCAAAATTGTTCACTAAAAGTTCAGTGTGACAATTTTACAGCAGTAACCTCTGATCCATTTTTACAGCTGCCTGTGGTTTGATTGTTCCCATAAAAACATGCAGGAAAATAAACAGTGAGGTCCAAAGCTAAGATAATGGGAAGGAAAACATCCCTACTAGTAAAAATGCAGCCATACCAACTGGTTTAGTCCCAAGACTGACCACAGCAGAAAATAATAGCCAATTTATTAGTTCTTTCCATTTGCAAAATTTGGGAGGGTTTGCACCAAGATTTGTGCTATTTTAATACATAAACAGACCAGCACTTTACCTTCTCCCAGCTGCTTTGGAGTCTGTGTGTCTTCCAAAACCTGGGGGGCAGGATGTGGTAACAGTGGGTTACTTCAAATAGTAGTTGGGGAATCCCTCTGATGGATGTTTTTTGTCATGGTGTGGTTGTACTAACGGAGCAGAGGGGACACTTTGGTGTGGAGGGATGTGTAGGATATATTGACTGCCTGATATCATCTCCTGCCAGTCCCTGGTTTTACATTTGTACTGGTAACAAAGAATGCCTTGAAATACTCAGCTCTGGCTTTAACTCATCATCTGTGTTGAGGGATAAAAGCATTTGGGAAAGTATTCAGGATGGATATATCAAGCAGTGAATACAGCAGACATACAAAAATAAGCAGAAAATTGGAATGTTGTTTGCTTCAATCGTCAACCCAGTCCTACATGATTTTCATGTGATTTTAAGTCCTCAGTATAAAGATAAAAAATTAATATTTTAAAATCTCTAATTATAAAAGACAAACCTTCATTGTCACTATGCTAAACTTAAATGTCCATGATAGGAAAAGTCAGATAAAAAATTGGAACACTTATCAAACTAGTTTACTGACAACCCTGGTTTTGTAGGCAAAATGGAGCTATATTTTGAATATTAAAGTTTTCAGGTTTGGTTGGGTATCATCCCTGTCTCCCCCCCCCACCAAGAATCCAACAGAGTGACTGAATTTTCCTCCCTCTGGAAGACCACCTGGAGAGTAATAACGGCATGATTTGATTCTCAGTAGGAAAAAAAGTGGAAATTAGTTATATCAAGTGTTGCAGGTTATTTATTTACATATAAAATGATTTAAATTTTTAACATCATAACTTCAAATCTTCTAGTTGTTTAAAGTGATGCAGCTCCTGTGGAGCTGTTTTGTTTCATCCAGACAGAAAATTTGAATCACCTGAATTCTAAAAAAAAAAAAAAAAAAAAAAAAAAAAAAGAAAACAACCCACAAGCGTTAAAAGGAACGTTTAAAAGTATTTCTTTCAACTGACGTGAAACTGTGTGATTGATTGCTTTTCATTATGATTCCTGTCAGTTTATGCAACTGTAACCATACTTTAAGCAACTTGTCTCGTTCTTTCCTCCGTTACAGATCGAAGTAGTCAATACTTTCAAGAGTGGCACTTCCTTTCAGGGGGCTCTAAGGAGACAGTCCTCCGTCACAAGCCAGACCCAGGATGTAACCAATATTTCTAGCCCTAGTCACGTATCGTTATCCAATGCTCTTTCCTCTCCTACCAGCACCTCTGCGGCTGCGGCTGGGCGTGAGTGTGTATTCTTAATGCCTCAGACCTCCAGAGATGCCAACTCCCCGTAGCGGTCCCCCCCGAGCCTCCCCCGCTGCTCTGCCCGCTCCTCCCCCGCTGCCCTCCCGGCCACCACTTCACACGTCCCCACAAAGCCCACTCCCCGACGCGCTTACTTTGTGTACAGTGGATGCTCCCCGCGAGTCATCGCGACTTCTCTGAAAACTGCCATCTCTAGGATTTTTTGAACATTTTTTTATTGGTTTTTCTTTTTTTTTTTAAAAAAAACCAACTTAGTCTCCCGGAGTGAGGTTAGGTGAATGAGACGCGGGTCCGATTAACATGAATGACAACAGAAATCCCTGTTCTGCATCAAAAATCAGGAAAAGAAGGCTCTTCTGCCAGGACATGGGACTGTTTTTTGGTTTGGGTTTTTTTAAGTCTCAATTACTGGTATTTTTATTAAAATAAATGTGAATCTTCTAGAGGATAGGGCATAGAGGAAAATGCAGCAGTGTGTGAAGAGTCTGATTTTTCTTTGAGGCTTCTGAGGCATGTTTTCTCAGTCCCATTAGATATATTTTCTACTGCTTATGAAGTATTTACTTTAGATGACTTGACAAATATATTAAACAATACACATTGTCAGATAAAATATTATTCCCTCAGGAAGACTGAGTGTTACACAGGTCACTTGTGTCCAGGAAAGGTGCACAGGAAGGAACAAGGAAATAGGGAATCTAGTTTACGATTCCAGGATGAGAGATTAAGCGTTACATGAATGGTGAAAGAGCAGATTTGTTATCCCAAAATTCACTGGCAGGTGAGCGTTAAGGCACAGGGAGCAAGACAAGTTAAAGGACAGTGTTGAAACAACAAAATAAATGTGGTGACAGATTTCTTTAGAAGAAGCAGTTTCTAAACACTGAGATCCTGACACAACTTGCTTTTAGATGCAAAACTTCTGGTGCAGAGGTACTGAAGTGAATGAAAAAAGCTTTGAAGCTACACAGAAGACAGGGCTGCTTCACTACCAGAGACATTCCAGTTGCTCAGGAAGACTTAGTGATGCAACTTTGTTTTTACATTTTTATTTAGTCAGAACTGTAAGTAGCTGAGTTTTATTACAGTGTAACCAGCATTAAAAGAATAATTAAATTTATAGAATTCAGTTTACAGTTTGTCACACACTTCAGAACTTAATGTAGTATATCCCTTAGGCAAGTTTTAGTGAAAAGCTGGCCAGACAGACAAGAAGCCAAGACAGAGAGGGAAGGCAGACAAGAGAAGGACATAAAATTCCAGAACTCCTGCAGAAAATAAAGGAAGCTTGACCTTTCCACCGTGTTTGAGCACAAACCCCCTCAGTATTTGCACATCAAGCATTCAGATGTGCAATAGAAATTTTGTCAGACTTAAAGGAGAAACTTTGCTTTTGTCAGGAGCCCCAAAAAGGTTCCAACTTTGGAAAATGCTTCTTGGAGATTGTTTTATATTTTCCTGGTTTTGTCTTGGGCAGTTTGGCCTGAGAGCTTTTACCCCAAGAGCCCCAGCAGGATCAGGAGACACCAAGGCAAGGGTGCCGTAAGTGCTTGTGCCAGCCCCGAGCCCAGGGTGCCCACAGAGGGCACAGGGCACCAGGAATTCCAGCCAGCCTGGCATTCAGGGAATGATTGTCTGGAATAGCATCTCTGCATCAGAGCAGGAAACAGCAGCTCTGCTGTGCTAAGGGTTACAGTAACATGCTGTAGCCAGCGGTCGGAAAGGATGGATCTAATGAAATTAAACCAGACAATTTATCTTCCCTCTCTACTCTCCACTGCAGCAAAGCAACTAAGAATTGAATAGTTTTCTGTCTTGAGAAAGGCCTGACTTAGCTTAAGGCCTGAAGGTAATTAATAGGAGGAAGCATAATCTGCTACAGTCTTTGTCACTTTTCATTTGGGGAAATAAAACAGGTCTGCAGAGCTCAGTCGTGGTTATAGCCACGTTTATTCAGCACAGTAAAAACCAGATGATTGATTTGTTAAGCTTCCCTGAGATAAGGATCTCCATTGCAGAGGGAAATTGGAGATTGGGCCTTTAAAGTGGTTATTCTGGACTGTTAGTATTTTATTACCACAGTAGGAGGTCTGTTGGGTGTTAAACCAGTGTGTGCTTCAAATTATAACAGGGCAAGTTCTGATTTATTCATGCAAAGACACAAACCTATGAATGACAGTAAAAAATCCCCACCAAATAAATAAAAAAAACATGTTTTTTATTTCTAAATGAAAAATAGTGGGTTGTTTATTGCCCTGAACCTGAAAAACCTTTCCTAATCCAAATTTCATAGAAATGGGGTATGTTTTTGTGAATTGGCATTTTCTGAGGAAATTGCAGTTGCAAAATACACACCAGGATATGCTTTTCAACCCTGTGCATAAAATGTGTGTGCTCAGACAGACCTGGCTTCTTTCCTGTGAGCTGCTCAAGATGACAAACCCTAAATCATTAACTTCTTCCTATAGGGTGGAAGGGAATAATGGGATAATTTTACTTCTGATGTTGAAGCCTTTTCCTCCCTTCAGGAATGTTACAAGTACATGTAGATAAATTATGGGGACTGTACGTTTGAAAAGACCCAACATGAGGTACTCTCAGGAAGGTTGATTTTCAGAGAAACGGTGCTCAGCCTGTTGCAATAATCGGGATATTTCAGGTGTCATTTTGGGCACCCAAAATGCAGAGGTTCTGCTATCAATAAATTAAAATAGGAATCACATGATGCTCTACTCATAAGAATATGCAAGTCTAATTTACCAGAGCATTTATGCAGTTCTTTATATTAAAAAGCAATTAATGTTTGATTCAAAGCTTAGTGCAGGGTTAAAAAGAACTCTGCCTGTCAAATGCAGTCACTGCTGTGGCCATTTGAGGAACAAATGAGCAAGTTATTACCTGAAATTTGAAGCCATTCATAAGTAGGGCCCGTTCAAATCTTTCCTAGAGCTGTGGAATACCTTAATTAAAAGTAATTTATGCAAAGAAATATTTAGCACAGTACTAAAGTTTCCCTAGTTATGCTGATATTTTTTAGCTGTCATGGTGTTTTTGCCAATAACAAGTTACAAATTTCTGTATGTCAACATTAATTGGTAACAGTGTCCTTTGAATGACATTGTAGCTTTAAATAAACATGGTAAAAACTTCTGCAAATTAAAACCTGGCATTCTGTAGGCTTTGATAAAATTAGAAAATTCATTTAAACACAAACTGCATATGCACACCTATTTAATATGCCCCCATTTAAACTACAGAAAACAAAAATAGGGACACTTAAGGTTCTGCAAGCAGTGTTGGGGTCTGGTTCTCAGGTCTTTGTCCTGTGCATGAGCACAGACTCAGAAATACACACACAGAGTCTTCTATCATTTGAAAACACCGAGTTAAGGGTGGCTTTAGTTACAAGCAGTGGTGAATATGTATTTTATGTGCATTTCTTTCTATGTTTTAGTTTGGGGACACAAAGTCAGGTTCTTGGGGCAATGGAGCTACTTTTTTCACTTTGGAAGCTCAGAGTTAGTAACACAGAGATCCTCTACTAAAGCTTAGAAGTTCCCGCTGGTTATAACCAAAGTTTGATAATCCTACTGGGATATGTCAGATCAAAATGAACTTCTATATGTCTTCCCTGGAGTTTAAATAATTAGGTTTAGAGTCTAAATATAAAATCAAGCCCTCAGCTGGAGATATAATGTGGCAAGAAGGTTTGGACCCTAACACAGAGACATGTTCTTTCAAAGGGCTGAATGATAAATTTAAACAAATCCGTCAAACTCCCCAATTTTGGAACAATCCTACAAGAAAGAAATGTGCTATGGAAAGTGGAAGGCTGGCATATGGTTGTGTTCTTAGAGTCTAAAATACTCTAGTACTCTAAAATATAGTGGAATTCAGCCATGTGGACCTTTTGTGAAGTGAGAATCAGACCTGTGTAGGTATTTTGGTTTCCCCTTGCTGCTGTGGTTTGACTTTCAGCAGCACTTACTGGATTTACTGCAGATTTGGGTGGGAAGAAAGTAGCACAGATAATTTTATGCATCTGTTTCACTCATTAAAGCAGAAACCTAGAAATTATGATTTTTTTTCTAAAATTCATTGTTTGGGAGTTTTTTTACTTTCTATTTGAATTTGCTCAACTTCTGTGCTACACTATCCAGAACATTCTGGCCACAACATTTACAGGTAATTCCAATACACACAATATCTCCTCCTGTGGATAACTAATCTCATTTTACTCACCTAAAGCTGGGAGGATTCAAAAATAAACACAGATACACTCAGCATGTTTTCTATTTCAAAGCTTTACATATGCAATAGTAGTCGACCAAACTCCTTTACCTTTGTGTAGCTTTAGCCTTGCTATAGAACAGTATCAGTTACACCTAAGAGTTGGCATCTCTTTGCAAAATTGACCTCTTGTTTACAATATTATACTAATAACCTTACTGATCTTTCAGTATTGAATTTATTTGCTGTTGCAGTGCCCTACTCTCTACTGTCTGAATATTAAATGTGTTTGTTTTCCCAGAGGGCTAGAGAACATTGGACAAAAGGGTTCAGCAGGAGAGAGTGAAATAAAAAGAGGTTGTGAGTCTTTAACCTTGAGCCTGAAATGAATGTGAACCAAACTCAAGATACTTGGCTTATCTGAAGCCAGGTAAACATTCGAGTATAAGCCCACACACTACCAACCAGAACACAGCTGCTGATGCTTAACAGGCTGGGTATATTTTGCCTAGATGGTGGTACTTAGGAATGAGATTCTGAATATCAGCTTTTTCTTCTGATGGGAAAAATTTGCAGTATCTAAAATTCTGGGTTTTTTGCTGTGTGCTTTTTCCTTGCCTGATGCAGTAGAATAAATCTGACTTTGAAGGTGGGATGAAACTGAAGAGTTTTTTCTATTACAGCTCCAAAGAAGAAAGAAGTGGAAACTTATAGCAGTGTCAAAAATGTCCTGAAGTGTTGTCCCCACAGTCTTTTGTTTAAAAGCAGTCCATTTTTTTTCTGTTGTCTCCATTACTGTGAGAAAAGGGAGCTGTATCACACTGTGTGTCTCCCTTGGCATTGTCAGTACCATGAAGAGATACCATGACATGAACTCTCCATAGTTCATACTAAAGCAGCCCTTCCTGGGCTCTATCCATCATGGGTATGTCCCTGCTTTTACATGCTGTACAGCCATAATGACATTTGAGCAAGCTCATCTGCTTTATTTTAGCTTCCAAAAAAATCATGTGGGCTTTGTTTCAGCACAGTCCCTAAACATTTCACACTAGGTGTGATTTCAAATCTGGAACTCAAGCATGTATTAAAAGAATTTGTTGCTGTTGGGCCACGTAACTCTGGGTAAATATTGTTTTCAGTTCTTAAATATGGTAGTAGCATTGCATATAATAAGATTAAGTATGGTAGTAATATGATACAGAAATTAAAATGCCACCTTTATATGCCTGCAAACCCTCTACCTTCATTTCCCACTAACAGAAGTAGGTTTTGTCCCTCTAAGCAGTAATTTGATACACTGGGGGACAGACTATGAATGAGATGTGTATTGTAATGTCACTCAGTGAGATGTGACACTGAAAAAAGAATTTTTTTCTTCTAGATGCTAAGCTAAATATGCAACATTTGAAGCTGAGGGAGTTTCTTCTTAAGTGAAAAATTAGAGGGAAGCAAATATACATCTCTGAAACTGTTGAGAAATTTTTAAAAAAGAAGCTGCGATTCTGCAGATCCCTAGAGAGGAAAATTGTTTAGAAAGCTGTGTATTAGAAAGTATGTATTTTCACCTTCAGGGATTTGCCAAAGTTTGGCCTTTACGTTACCACTGGGTTCAGATTAATTACCTTAGGTATTAGCAGATCTGAGCCAGTTCTATTTCCAGTAAAAATCAGTGAGAACAAATTATTCTAGTAACAGCTAAATGTTCCTGCAAGACTCAAACCATCCAGGCTAGATTTTTGCTGCAGATCACACAGAGTGAGAGACTGATGGCTGGTGGCATATTCTGCAGTTCTGTCTTCAGACACAGCCAAGCAAAAGCCACAGGAGAGTGTTTTTAATTGCAGTGGCCCATTAGCTCCAGCAGTCACTGCAGAGCACCCAAATTCTGGGCAGGGCAGGCACATTTTCGGACCTGCCTTTAAATGCAGCCAAAATCTATAGTTTTCCCTTGACTGTATAAGGTGTCAGCTACCTAGACTGACTAAAGGCTTGATATTAACTACTAATTAGATGCCAAATTTTGGTATTAAAAGCAACACAGATGCTTTTCCTGCTACAGAACAGGGATCCTCACAAATCAAAATTGATTCCTCCCTTGCTAAACCACAGAGACTTAAAGACACTTTGTGCAACTTGACGAAAAGCTTTACTTTCTTTAGTCTCTGCTGGATCTGTTGAAGCATAATATCAAACCTTCTTATTTAGCTAAAAATGCACTTTACCTTAACTGAAAGGAATCCAGCTGGCAGATTGAATCTATGTCTATGCAATAAGAAGTGGCTGTATTGAAGAGAATGAAATTATTTTGTTAATTGAAAAGCTCTAGCATTCAGCTGCTGCTGAAAGGAATGGACTGGTATTTGTGTTTGGACAGCAGAAATAATAGGTAGCTTGGCAGAAAATGTCACCTTATCAGCCCACACTGTAAAGTAACCATGTTACAAGAAGTTTCCTAATTTAAAAGAGGACAATATAGTGACATGTTTTTAAGGCTGCCTCAACAATCGTACTGTTTTTTTCATAATTTACAATAATTACTTTGCACTTTAAAATACAAGATAGAAAGGCATAGATAATGAAGGAATTAGCATGTCACCATTTCCCCATGTTCAAATACTCCTTAGTAATGCAAATGCATCTCTTATCCCAGTCTATTTGCTCACCTAGCACAGAACAGCTGAGATTCAGCTCTGACTCAAACCCTGATTTATAATTCCAGGTACTCTCTTAGGTACACTGTGTACATTGTAGTGGGCAAGATTGATTCAAAATTTATTCATTATTGTGCAAGACAATCCTCCATCTTGCATCTCTGCCAGACTAAAATCTTGTGGTATCCCAAGATGTGGATGAGCCATTCTGTACCACTCCAATCCTCTTTATGTTGAGCATAAACAGTCACATGAACTACTTTTTGTACTGTGTCCTGCTGTTACCAAATGTGTGCCTGAAGAGAAGGGAGAGTATTTGGACTGACCAAGGACCGTGTATCTAAAGATGGTATGAGTTCTGCTTTTAGGATTTTTAAACAATGAATATCCAAATTTAGAGGAGATAAACAAGGACCAAGTTCAAAGAGAGAAAAATAAGAATTGGCCTCTTTCTCCAGTGTGCCAAAATTCTGTTCAACTTGGCCAACTCCAACCGCAGGATCAGCTGATCCCCCCAGCTGTAACACTGTGCCCCCACGCCATTACTAAATAGCAGTCTGCCAATTAAAAGCGAAATTTAAACTACAAATTAGTGGTATGTCAGGCCAGCCAATAATGAGCAGCATATTTACATGTAAAGAGTTACACGTCAACCACCAAACCATTTCAAATGTGTGTGGAGAAGCTTTCACAATACCTGCTTTGCACCTTTTCTGCCTCTGCCTGTGTTTTAGTGTCCCCTCTAAGAAATGCTAAAAATCCGCTCATGGACTACATGGAAGTAGAAGGATAGAACTCATACTTAGTCATAAAACATTTGCCAACAGATCACGTTTTGCCATCCTGTTTTTTCCTCTCTGCCCCTCCACCCCTTCCAAAAAGTTATATTTTTTTGAGCAGTAAACCAGCACAAACTGTCACTTCTTTTCCAAACTGACAGGTTGCTGGAACAGACAGCATCCCTCCCTCTGCCCACCCACAGAGGATTTAGTGTCCTCCCTCTGTTCCTCTCATGTCCTGCACCATCCCTAACAACCTAATGGGCTGAGGCTGAAGTTCTTCCACCTGTGTTCTCACTGTCAGGTGGTAAATGGTATTAGACTGCCCCTGGCATAAGTCAGCTGACCTAGTTTAAAGACTGCATATATGGCATTAATCATGTCGCTTTCGACATTTAACTTGGCACTTTTACAACTGAGACACAGAAATGAAAAAAAACTTGCTGTTGCCTATTCAATTCAACCCAACAATCAATACATTATTTTATTACATGTTTTTGTATTTATTAAAAAGCTAAATGGCTAGAACAGTGGGTCTATACTCGAGTGTTTACCTCACATATGCATGAAGAAAAAATAAAAGTTGGTTCAACGATACTATGTTCACATTATCCAGGCTTCCAAGTGTAGTTGTTGTGTGCAAGTTATCTCTGTTCATGTGGTAACTGTGATTTTTTTTTCCCCTGTGGTAGCATGATTACGCTTAGTACTTTGTCTGCTTGGCTTTTTGTGCTCTTGGCTGCATCCATTTAGATTTTGCTTTAAAACATTGATATTCCTTATAGTTTTTACACTTGGCTCCTGTGTGTGTCTCATACGTACCCATCCAACTGTGTCCATGTTCTGTGCTTTTCTGTTTGTGAAGTGTGATATGTTATGTGTAATGTTTTTTTTTTTTTTAACAATACCAAAAGAGACTTTTTTAATTAAAAAAAAGCCTTTCTACTTACTCACTGCAAAAACTATCAACATGCATGGTTTTACATTTGCATTACAATTAACATGGCTTGTCTTTTACTAGGGATGTACCACACGAGTGGACGTTGGCTTTCTTTAACCAGTACTCCCCATCAGTTCTTTGATGGCTTTAAACCTGATTTATTTTAATATTGCAGTTGGTACAGATATTCAAAATGCACATAACTGAGCCACTCGTTTATGCATATAACATCCAGAGACTTTGGACTTCAGCTGCCTGCACTGCCCTAACCATATGCTACATTTTTCACCAAGTATTTATTCTCTAACACGGCGCTGCCCTGGGAGGTCCCCCCTCTGATAGCCCTTTCCTTTTCTCCCCCCAGATCCGCGTCGTGAAGGCATTCCGTAGCTCTCTCTATGAAGGTTTAGAAAAACCAGAATCTAGAACCTCTATTCACAACTTTATGACTCATCCTGAATTTAGGATAGAAGATTCCCAGCCCCACATCCCACTCATTGATGACACAGATCTAGAAGAAGACCCTGCTCTCAAGAAAAACTCGAGTCCACCGTCTTCGCTGAACAAGAACAACAGTGCTATCGACAGTGGAATAAATCTTACAACTGATACAAGTAAATCAGCTACCTCTTCTAGTCCAGGAAGCCCAATACATAGCCTGGAGACATCACTTTAGCTGAAAAGGTCACTGAAAAAAAAAAAAATTAAATAAAATAAAAAACCCCCAC
>VXAU01005073.1:223691-250827 GCA_013399695.1 Formicarius rufipectus | reverse complement strand
TTTTTTTTTTTTTTTTTTTTAAAGCAGAATAGCTATGACCTTTCAACTACAAGTTGTGTATCACAATTCCTTTCTTTTATTGCTTGACCTCTCTGTGATGGGAACAATGGATCAAAAACCAAAATGATCAGTTTGTTAAAATTCCCTGCAATATATAAATGCTCGCTCTCTACGTACTGTACTTAGCAGCATGAGATTTGTGGACAACAATACAGTGGTACATTGGCAATCCATCCCACTAGGGGTTATTAATATATGTTCATTCATCTGTTTTTATGAATTTTTTTATCTAGACAATAATTGTAAATAAAGAACTTACTCTGTCTGTTCATTTAATACTATGCAAAAGGTTATGCTTTCTATTGTTATTCTTATTCCTACAGTGTGATGCTGGAATGTTTGTGGTTTCAAAAAAAAAAAAAAGCAAACAAAAACAAACAAAAAGACAAAAGTAAGTAAAATATGTGATGTAAATTATTTTATAGTTTGAATCAAAATGATAAAGTTTTACTCTTGCTGCTTTCTGTCTAATAGATCTCTCTTGGCAGGAGCACAAGTGGAAAATTTAAAGAAATAAATTCACAAAGCAGCATGAACAATAATGGTCTGAATGTAACAGCTTTCTTTATTTTTACCTGAGGTCTTTAGAGCTGGCTCTGGAGCCCCACTGGGATATTTAAATGTAAAGGTATATGTAAATCTTCTGGATCAGGCACTGAGTCAGCCTGCAATGCTTAAATTCTTGCCTGGCCGAGTCAGTGCAATGCCCAGAAATGTACCCTGGCCTGGACAGTGGCGGGAATGGTTGATGGGAATACTGCAGGGAATTCTTCTGGAATGCCTGTGTATGGAATAAGTAAATTGAATTAAGTGAATTTGCTTACAAAACAATTAGTTTAATACTGGCCATAAGACCAACAGATCTGTAAGGCTGTTTTCCTGTCATTGGCCCAGATTAGACACCTCTGCATGTAGATTTTTTCAGGTCTTTCTCTCTCCGTCATGATCAGAAGAATGGTCCTTGAAACTTTCTAAAATTGGGGATTTCAGGCCAGGACTGATCCTGCCGCTTAAGTCCTTAAAACCTGTGCATATGCACAGGGGAAGATGAGGGAATGCCCATTCTGCTGCTCAGACCCTCAGGCCAGAAGTTCCTCCTCCTTTTTTTTCAGCTCTGGTGAAAGCAGTTGTTCCATAAAGTGATTGATCTAGCCTGTGATCATACGATGTTACTGCACCGTGGTCAGAAATTAGCCAAACAGGCAAGGGATGACGTGACTAACTCTCACATCATCTCACCTTTAAAGATGAAAGGCTTCACATTACAGATTTTCCCTTCTGCTATCCTGGACTTCAGGCTTTTACTCACAAATTCTGTATGACAAATAATATTTGATAGCAGCCAAAATGAAATAGGGCTACACTGTGAGAAAAGTTACAAATAAATAAGAATGTATCCAAGACAGTAAATTCAACAAAGACCCTACAGAAAACATACATTATTTAGGTAGCAGATTTCTTTTCAGCTCCTTTGGAGTTAAATTGTTTTCTGCATTGATTTTGTGAGCTTGGTGTATGGAACAATCAGAAAATATTTTTCTTTTCATTCTCTGTCACTCATGTGCCACCTTCCTACACACATAACTTTATTTGCAACCTTAATCTATGTACTTTTGGCAGGACTCTTTGCAAAAAATGATTGGTGATGAGGCGTTAGTAAGAAAGAGACTGACATTGTTCAGAGTGTTTTAAGCTCCTGTGAGCATGAGAGATGTATTTTATGAGGTGCTCCTTTTCAAGAGTGTCTATGACATACTGTCCCAGCGCTGCATGGGTGTGAGTTGTACATGGGAGCTTAGAAGAATAACAGGAGTGAAACTCCTTTGTGTCAACTTGAATCTTCAGAAAGGCACATAGTGTTTGAGGTGACCTTACACTGATGTCCTGATTCTAAGTAAGAATGCCAGGTTTTCTGCTGAGATGACAATGAGGGTGATCATGTCTGCCCTGCATAAAAAAACTGATGCTGATTTGCAGTGAGGTGCTGTACTCATATAGGAGGGGGAAATGGTGCATAAAGAAGGGATGAAGGAGAGGAAAAAGACAAAATTAGGTGAAGGAGGAAGAAAGTGCAGGTGCATATAGTTTGTTATTACTGAAATGAAATACAATCCCAGTTGCTTGTAATTGGCTTGATTTTGGCATTGAGTTCTAATACAAGAGATCCTCAAATAGTATTCTCTGTCTAAAGGCCTTTTCCAGTTATTCCCCTATTCACGAATAGGCTGAGGCTCCCAAACTAGCTGGGAAACACTGACCTACAAAACTGCTGCTCCTCCTCTGCCCCAAACCTGACGTTTCTCTGCCCAGAAGGTGATCTCCAGCATCCCTGTGCAGCTTAGTATTTGCTCTTAGTCTACGACATGAAAGTGGGTGACACAGTTTGTGGTGTTCGTGTACTCCAGTGTAGTGGTGCACTGTGTACACAGGCTGTGAGAGGATCAGGATTCAACTCTTCAACCTTTCTGCTGGTGTTACAGTGTTAGTAGAGTTGCTTTTGAGGAACCACGAAAAGGTAAGCAGTAGATATTTCCTGTTTGTGCTTGTATTCCTACAGCAGTGTGAGACTTTGCTATAAAGAGCATAATAAAAATACATAATAAAATATGTTCATGGCTGAGATCCAGATTGGGGTCCATGTGTCCTTTGCCCTGGGCTATAAACTACAAATCCTTATTTCTCACTCTCTCAGCGCAGGAAATCCATGTAGGTAATGCTTACCAGCACACTGATATAAGAGGTACTGAAAGGCACAGAGGAGTGTCTGATTGTGTTTTTATAAGCACGTATTAACAGGCATATTATGATCTAACCTGATGGAAAAGGAAAAGAAGGGTGATTAAACAGCTTATTTATTAAAAACAAGGCAGAGTGTTGAAAAACAGAAATCAAAGGAAATGCAACAGTTTTCACCCATATGTTCAAACAAATTGATTATCTGTGTCTTTGGGAGACTATGTTTTCTTGGCACCAACTAAGTGTTAAATTCCAAGTAAGGGACTGTGCTCCACTTCTCTCTGTGATGGATTTGTTTGCTTTTCAAGTGAATTATAAAGCACCCCCCTCTACTCTTTATGTGGGTGCATTTAAAATTGTTGGTGTTGAGCTGGTACATGCAAAATGTTTTTACAAGACAGTCTGCAATTATGAAAATTAGAAAAGCAAGTTATGTAGCTTTCTTGGGAAAGCTTTATAGATCATTCATGGCATCTTTTAGAGATGACTCTGTATCCCAGAGGTTGGAAGGAACCTGGAGATCATCCAGTCCAACCCCCCTGCCTTGGAAGGGTCACCTACAGCAGGTGACACAGGAACGTGTCCAGGTGAGTTTAGAATGTCTCCAGAGAGAGAGAAATAGGTATTTATAAAGCCTCATAGTGCTTTCAGCAGTGAATCATTTTGAATTATTTCAGATTCAAGTTTCTCAAAGGGTCATTTAAAATTGTTTTCTAAGATTATTAATGGAAATAAGATAAACATTATTGGATAATAAATCATATGACAACCTGTCACTGTACACCTGAATAGTGCTCTTTGGGGAAGAAGTGAGTCAAATATAATCCTTTCTGACCCAAATAAACTTCCTAGACACTCAAAAGCATTGTAACCTATCCTATGGAAACCTTGCTGTTCCACCAAGAACACTGTGTGCTTTCTTATGTGCCAGCACTGGTCTTCCTGTAGTTCTGTGCTCTGGAATAGGCTAGTTTTCTCCTCTTTTGTTTGTTTGTATTGTTGCAAGGCAATTTCAGTTGCTTTCTCTCCAGTTCCATGACCAGTCTCATCCTATGATTTGCTGTGGATGAGTGCCTGGGCAGGGAAACAGCAGCAGCAGCTGATCACAGAATCAAGTCACAATCACTACAGATTAAAAAGACTGTTTAACCAAGCCTACAGGGGAAAAAAAAAGAAAAAAAAAGAAAAAGTAAGTGTGTGTGGGAATTGAACAGATGCCTCAAGAGCTCCCCATCCCCCAGTGACTGAGCATCCAGTGCTTGTGGCTGTCCTTCTGTCTCGCCACCCATCACAGAGAATTATGGTTTCAGAAGCAAAACTGCAGAGTCACGAGCATCTGCTCAGTGGCTGCTGCAAAGCAGGACGATTTTGTGCCAGGCAGATGCTCACATCTGAGAAAACACCATCCCACTTCACAGGAAGAGACGTTCTTGCTGGAAGTGCGGGCAAGCCTAGGGAGACTGGTGTCTGCAGCACTGGCTGTGGCTGCTCTAATAGCATGTGGACCTTTTTGGTGGAGTTTAGTATAACATCAAGTCACTTCTAGTTGGTTGTATTATTGTTCCTATTTTCTGTGCTCGTGAGGGATTTGGACATTTTCAGTACTATTCTGTTACATTTTTCCTGCTATTACCCACCAACCTGAGGTCATAAAAATGATCGCAGTGAAATACGCCTTTTTCCTTGTATTGAAGTCAATAGACTCCTATCTCCATTAACTCTGGGTATAAGTTGTATTTTCCCTGTATAGGAAAACATAGAGAAAAACCACTTTGGTTGAGGATGCTGTAGGGATGATTCTTTTCATTTTCCTGTATAAGGACAGAAGCACTACCCAATAATGCCAAAGCAGTTTCTCTCCTCGGTGTTCCTGCTTTTTTGATGCTGCCAGTACATTTTGTTCCTGAAAATTTGGAGGCTGCTCTATGATGTGCCACTGGCAGAGCATCCTTCTGCTAATAGTGAGCTAGTACAGCACAGTGGAAACCTTCCATGCTTCCAAACAGCAGACATTAAAATAATGGCTGATACAACTCTGAATTACCTCACATCAGAGGAGTATTTTCCTGCCCAGTAATAATCAATAATTAGGATTTAATGTCTTTATCAATGGAGAACCCCAGCAGTGTCACCATATTGAAGCATTCAGTTGCATAACTGAATCCTGAAATGTTACAATTTGAATTTCATTTCTTCAGTAATTCCCATAATACAAATGTTACATTTCACGAACTACGTATTTAGTAAAAAAAAAATTAAAAAAAATTAGAAGAAACATTCCCTAAGTTCCCCAAAAATCTGAGATTTGGTGGAGAAAACAGACAGGTAGTTGAACCTCATACTGAATGATCTCTTCTTGTAAATTAGTTCCACAAAGCATCAATCAAAAAATTCAAAGTTGAAAAAAATCCAGCTGGTTGTAGAAAATAACTTGGAGTCATTGAATTATCCTGGGGTCAGAGAACACCTACTTTTGATGTTAAGACTTTGCAGACAATTTTGCAAAGGAAAAGAGAAGAAATCCTGCTTTTAGTATAGTAACTGCTTTAAAAAAATACTGTCTTAATTTCCAAGGATGTAACTAAATGGTATCAGAATGGCAGAAAAGTCAGTATACTGAAACACAGGTAATTTCAACACCAAAAGAAACTTTCATTTTTTTATAGAAAAAGGTACTTTACACCTTTAAAAAATGACTTGAGTAGCTGAAGCTCAATTACAGGCTAAGCCAGGAAGCACAAGTGTTTGAAATCTTGTGATGAGGGGACTGCTGGCATTTGCAAGTAAAGGAAAACAGAAGGTGCCAGAAGGGCATATTTTCTAGGTATCCAGAGAGTATCATGTATGAAAACAATTGTTAAAATCCAACCCCTCAGCCACACTATTTCTCCTCCTGCCTTGTCTGATTGGCAGCAATAAGGAGCAGCAGAAGGCCCGGGACTGCAGGACAGCCTGAGGAGCTGTAGCAGGGACAGGTGGGTGAGCTCCTTCCACTGCAGCATCACTGGGGCAGAGGGCAGTGCCTGGGGAGATGGTTCTGCTTTGTGATGCTGCTGTTGTGGGATGGGCTGCAACACAGCCAGCCCAACTCTGCTTTGCTGACGAGGTAAAGGTAATGAGCTGAGTGATGGGGAGGTTACAGTGTTTTAGTTCTTGGAAGGCTCGGTGGACTGGTTTGCTTCTGTTGGGGTATTGTGCTCTTCAGGGTTACTTTGGCCTGCACTGTGTTACTAATGAAGTTTGGGAGAGGCTAAAGTGGAAGCTAGTGAGTGTTGCATCCACAGGCACTCCCCCTGCTTTTGTTCCTAGCCTGGCACATTCTTGCTCTTCTTGTGTGTCCTTATTCTGCCTCTGGCCATTAAAGACTTTCAGAAACTTCCTGGTAGGTCTCGGTTTTTACGGGTTGGAATAGTGCAACAAATCTCCACTGAGGAAATACTGCTTTGCTTCTCTCATCCCAAAATCGTGATTACCTTTGCTAGCAACAAGGAGTGTTCACAACCTAGTAGTCCAGATCCAAGAAAACTATTTCATTTCTTTGGAATATTATTGCATTTGTTAATATTGTTTTTTGCTTCTAATCTGTCATGTTTTGAATTGGCACTTGGAGACCTGTAACTGAAGTAGTTTCTATAAATAACGAAAAGCTAGTGTTTCAAATTTAATACATTGTTCTGTAGCTTTTGGTTTCTCAGCTACTCTTCACTTCACATTTCAACTGACCAAGCACACATATCTTTTATTTCAGTAGCCATCTCTTCCCTGCTCTGAATTTTCCCAAGCACAAGTTTTCCCATTCACACCATCAGTGTCCACGTGGGCTTTTTGTATGTTCTGTGATAGGCAGAAGGCCAGGTAAGGATGCATGAGAACTGTGGGCTTGTACTTCAGTTTTGTAGTTGTTGGCTTTTTAGGATATCTTCACTGGTGTGGAAACCCAGAGTATCTCATGAGAAGCCACGTTCAATGATTAGAAACAATCCTTGAGTATAAACAAGGCATAAATCAGTGTTATGATTTGTTGCTGTCTGAAGAGGGAGGCAGAATCAAGGCAGGAATTCCTTACAGTGGAAATCAATCAGATCCTTCTGATACAGCTTGGAACTTCCTGAAAAACTCATCTTCAGCAGACTCTCCCACTGCTCATTCTCATGCTTAATCTGTCTGTCTCCAGAAATGATGATGCAAACAGTAGTATGCTTAGTACTGATGCTAAATATTTTAAAATATTTAAAGTACATTAATGTATTGTTTTAGCTTTAAAGGAGATTTTTGGGTGTTCGGTTGTTTTTAGAACCTCATACATAGTGGATCTCTCATTGCAGTGGTAATTTCAAATTTCAATCTGTGTTATGTTTTTCAACATATTCTGAAGATTACAATAGTGAAATAAAAAAGGTATACAACTAATTTTATGTGCTTCTTGTGGCATTAAGGGCTGAGGCAATGCTCCAGCAATGCAATGAATTGTTGTCACAAGATTTATGTGTTTTGGAGTCAGGCATAGGGAAATTTTTAGGAATGAAAAATAATTGATTTCCAGTCAAAATACACAGATGTGCTTTTTGATGTGGAAAGGGGATAAAATAAATAACAGTGCTACATTTCCAAGAACTGTCGTGATCAGTTCTTGTCTCCACAATCTCTGACAAATGCTCAGAGGCTTTTGATGGAAAAAAATGATATTGTACATGTTGAGTGTCACACAAAGGCTAGTAAACCTGTCAGATTTAAGCAATAAGCATTAACCTTCACAGCACATCTATAGAGAGAAACAACTGCCACAGAGAGGTGTCAGAAAGGGCACTGGACAGAATATGAATTAGAACAGCATATTTTAGATACTTACTCTCTCAAGATTTGGGTTGCATTAGCTCCTAATGTTTGTAGAAAGGCCATGCTTTGGATCTGAGAGTCACAGGAGAACATTCCGCTGCAGTGGAAGAACAATGTCTGGGTGATGTAATTTGAGACATCTTAAGCTGCTTTTAAGTATGGGACAGCATAAGAGAGCCTGAATGCTCCAAGATTTGGGGGCTGTGGTAATGTGTGTGATAATAACTGCAATGATTCCCCATGCTGGGTTGTCACGATGCAGGTGCCACCCTCTGATAGTGGCACCAGTGAGGGCAGACAGCTTTCTCCACCCTGCTGATGGTCCATGCTATGAGAAATACTCTTTCAAACTGAGTCGAACACACAGCTGATACATCCCACGTTTGAAGAAGGTGTTATGCATAAAAGTAGAGGCCAAGAGTGTAAAATCAGTAGGGTCCAATTCCCCACACACCCTGCAGCCCACACTGCCCAACATCCATGTGGCAAACATTTCTGTCTGTTTTCATGAGAAGTTAATGAACACCCTGCACACACCAGAGCCTTCCACCACATCAGCACTTCGGTGTGGAGAAGGAGTAGTGGACAAATTATCTCAACCTCATCTTCAGACTGAAATTTTATTTCTACAGAATGGATGTTGTTCACTCACTCATTCTGGATGCCCTCAGCATGGATTAAAATGCAGCTGTAAAGACACAGGACATTAGAGCTGCAACTTATTAATGTTGTTCTGTGCAGTCCAGCACCATGACAATGGCAGATTATCACTGCAAACACTCTCTCTTCAAGCTTCAATAATTCCCAGGAAACCACCAAGCTTTGAAGCACTCTCTTATATATTCTCTTACTCTGATCAAAAGGAAGGACTGTTTCCAAGACTTGCTTTTGCTTTCTGATCAGTTTTTCTTCGCTTCTTTTCCTTTTACATCCTTTGTTGGTGTGTTTTTGTTCCTTTGTTTTAATTTTTAATTCTGCGGGTGGAATTTTGGTTTTGGCAACAAGTTCACCAAAGTAGAACAACCAAAAATAGCACACCTATTCAGGAGCTGGAGAGGAGATGTTTGTTTAAAAACAAAATCAAAACAAACCATGCTCGATAGCAATGCAGATGGGGACACAGATTTCCTTGCCTTTGTTTCTTTTTCGAGGTTCTTTTCTGTTTGGCTTAAATATGGTTGTAGAAAAGGTTGGTAATAGCCTAATGACTGAGTTATATATTTTTTAATCTTTGGAAATAATGTATAAATCTTTACCACACAAAAAATAATTAAATCATCTATGTTGAGGATGAGAAAGAGGAATGAACAAATGAGTTATCAAATGTTTCTTCTTTTCCCACTGAGCTGAAAGATGAGGCTTTTTTATACCCAGCAATCCCTGTCTGTGATTACCAATGTTCTGCAGAAGCAGAACTGGATCAGCTGGTGGCACAGATCAGCATCACACACACCACAAACACCCACAAACACCACTCCAGAGCAGCTCATTCTGTTCCTCACCCAGTGAACTGAAAGCGCACAAGAACATTCCAGAGCATGACAAGGAGGATGGACCAAGAAGTTTGGGGAGCTGCAAGTCACAGAGACAAAGGATCTTTGTCAAAGTGGAGAATTCTTTCTTAGCTTGCAGGGAATAAAGGATTCTTTTTGAATTCAGAACTTCAGGCAGTAATTTGGGTTTCCATAGCCAGAATTTTGTGCCCAGGTACAAGAATGCAATGCTTCACATAGCATATAAAATGTAGTGCTAAGCTCAAAATGGGAACTCCTCTGATCCTTTCAAAGTAGATGAATAGCACAGATCTGAATTAATTTCTAATAATTTAAACGGACCAGATCTCTTCTGATGTTTTAACTGGATTTTCTTATTATATGTTTAAATGCAGACCTTCACATCTGCCCACTTCTTATGCAGATCATCATAGCTTGGTTTAACAGCTATACTTCTAATTTCACACCTTTAAAGAAGCAATCAGGTTGCTCTGTTTGCTGAAACCATGGTGACAAGAAAACAGTGGCACAAAAAATAAAGCTTCCTTCTGGTGGAAAAGCCAATAGGATACTTGTTTGTCTCAACAGTGATACAGTCCATGAGGAAAACTGAGAAAATTAGCTGGGGATTAGTGTTAAAACTCAAGTGAGAGCTGCAGAAAAACAAAATAGTCAAGTTGGTTTTTACTGTGTAATAAATGCAAGGAAGGGTGTCTGGCAAAATAACTGTAGAATTTTCCTTGGGACCAACATTGTTTGGAAAGGAACTGTTCTGCTGTAAAGGTGTTATCTGGGGATACAAATTCAACAGCAGCAGCAATAGCTAAGGAAGGGTCTGAAATCTGGTTTGAGTATCCCTGTCTCAGGTGGTGGTTAACCAGGAAAATTTTCATGGGTCTGAAGGAGGGATGGACTTGGGGTTGCTGAGACAAGGAATGTTGCAAACACGGGGAACCACATAACAAACTGCGTCAGTGGACATGGCAAATGCTGGAATACAAAACAGCCGTGAGGGGACAACAGAAGAGGACCAGAAGTATTGTTAGGTCTGTTCCTGATGTGGGTTTCCAGAAGGGAAGTGTAAAACATCACGCATAGTTAAGTCAAGAGAAGGGGATGGAGGAAGGAAAAGCGGGATGGAATTATGTTGAGATCATGCAAAACTGCTTGGAAGTTGTTGCACCTGAGGAATTGCTCTGAAAGCGCAATCAGGCAATCTGGTGATGGTTCTCTGGCAGGGTGAGAGACTCACTTGCACTGGTGTTGAGTGCTGGAAACCTTTGAACAGGAACTAGTATATTCAGAGTGTTAAAAGCTTATGGCTGTGCTTGGACATGGGTTAAGTTCACAAGCTGATGGCTTTGAAGTGTTAAGGGGTAGAACTGGTGTAGCCATGCTGAAATCTGTAGAATTCTGAGCTACCTTTCATTCAAGATGTATGAGCTGACAGAGATTGCCACCCAAATGTGTGTGAGGCTGGCCATGACCTGTGAGGAGAAGGGATTTTGACAAGTGTCCATGCAAATGGAGGAATCTGATGTTACCAGCACAATGAGCTGGTGCCTGTACACATCCATATAAATGGATGAAACAGAAAGAGTTGTTCCAGTGAGGGGGCAAGAGCAATGTGTGGATGAGAAGGGGCAGGGACAAAGAGAACAAAATGAACTTCAAGCTAAAACAAGGGAGATCAAGTTGTTGGATTAGGAGTTTGCTTGCTGTTTGCTTCCTAATACCCTTAGGAAAGCACAGCAGATGTCAGATAAAGAGGACAGTAGCAAATAAGTTGTAAAAATAATTTTTGTCTTCCAAAAAGAGTTAGTCCACTAGCTTCTTCATCTGTCCTTTCTAAGGCAGAGTAAATATGCTTTCAGTGTGATCATGTCCTTGCTTGTTGGAGATGTTTAAGCGATTCTCTGGAAAGCTTATAGTGAAGAGAAACAAGTTCAGACACACCACTTCATAGGATATATTCATAAAAGCTGAGAAGCTCTGCCCTTGGCTGCTGTACATTAGAATTAAGAGGTTAGATCTGTTGCTCTCCAAGTTATTCCAAGAGGTAACTTGGAATTGGTGTTTCAGTGCTCGGATTAGCCACATAGTGTCACCCTAGACCATCCCAAAGTCTATTAAAAGGCATTCTGCTGAGTCTCTAGCTGGGAAAGTTGGGCTGGAAATAGTGTGGAAAAATGTTTGTGATTTGAAACTAATTAACAGGCTTCTTAGGAGAAGCTCTTTCATCCTGTATGACTCATCTGTAGCTGGAATCAAGCGGTCTTCAGGTGTTCCTGATATTTTGGACGAGAGTCACCTGCAATGCTTTATGCTAATTGTCATCAGCAAGTGCATTTTCCAGATTCCTTTACTCCTGAGATTCCATCCTCTGCACTCTTTATATTTAAAGAGAAAGTGCAAACTTTAGTGTTTCTAGTGATTTCATGTCAAAAGCATAGTTTTCCAAACTTTTCAAATCTGATTCAGATTCTGCAGGCATACATATAGTTCACAAAAAGCACAAGTCTTTATGTTTATTTCACTAAAATGTTAGGATTTGAGGTTTATTTTGGCTTTGTTTAGTGAGTTTGGAATTTTGTTTTGAGGTTTTGGATTTTTATTTCCCTCAGATGGGATTTTTCAGGTGGAAGTGTGCAATGTGTATTTTGAGTTTTAGCAAGGGCAAAAGACCATTGGATGACGTTTAACTGCACTACTGATGCATGAACCCCGAGATACTCTTGGAGCCCATAGATGTGCAATTCAACTCTGAAAAACACCTTTGGAAAACTAGAAAAAGCTCCAAATGACAGTGAAAAGCTTCTTATCTTCCTCTCGTTGCTGTCAATCCTGTTATCTTTGAAGAGCCTTCTCCATTTCCACTCTCCTCTCCCCTATTCCACCAGAACACACAACGCCTCCTTCTCTGTAGCTCTTGATGTCTTTGTTGCTGCCTGAACTTCACAGCAGACCCTTTTTCTCAGGGAATGGGCTGGGTTGCTGCTGAAAATGACTTCCATGTCCTTTGTGAAGTACTAACCCCACACTGAGATCACTGGCAACAGTGGAAGCATGGTCTGAAAAGCAGGTTGAGAGTAACAGGAGGCTCTGGGGGGACTGGCTTGGCCCCAGAAGAAAGTTTTAAAATTCCTAATTCATGCACATATTCTTTTAAAGGAAATAATTAATTTTTTAGTATTCCACTCTATACACATATGTAAAACAATGTTTAAATTTTCCCCACTACGTCGATCTTGAGCAGAAACACTTTATCCTAAAATCCCCAAGGTTTTCTGTGGAGGTATCAACCTCTCAGTCTCCCTTTTTGAATTTGTAAGCAGAATACGAGTTGCAAAAGAGTTTCAGACTTTAAAGAATTTTCTGATTTCCATGCTACTGCATTAAAAATTCTTCTCTTTTGATTAAATCTTTAAGTGTGTAATACAAATGTGACTAGCAACCTTGTCCTTTTTTATTCTCTTTTAAATTGCACAGGAAAAAATTAATGGAAAAAGCCCTCCAGCCTTGCCAGTGAAGGGTATGGAACTCACCACAAAGGGGCAGATCCTGCCCTTGGGTTTGGCCTTCAAATATCTTTAATTCCCAGGGAAAAAAAAAAAAAAAACAAAAACCAAAACCCCCAGAGATTTTCCCTGTTTACTTTCTTATATTGAAGTCTGATGAAACTCTCTGACAGATTCAACTTGAAAAAATGCAGTTATGTTTAGTTTTCTATTCATGTGAATTTTTTCCAAGCATTTTGCCACTAAATTGGATTTTGGGGTGTCTCTATGCTGAGGCTCTCTTTAAGGCTCACTTTCAGCCTCTAGTAAAACAAGATGAACAGTTAGAGTAGTGTTTTTGTCTGTAAACCTCCACAGAGGTATTATGGGCATATTTCTCTGCTTTGAAACAGAATACAGGAAAGCAAGAGTTTTTCTAGAGAAGACTTTATAACCTTCCTCACACAGGCTTTAAAAGAGACAATGGACTTGGTGAGGGATCCTTTTCTCAAAGCACAAAGTTATTTAACTAGATGACCTACTTGAATCCTGATTCCATTTACTCAGAATGACAAATTAAATGTGTTTAAATTTAACTAAATGCTTAAGTCCTGTGACTTAAATGTCCCTTAAGCACAGACACAATTCTCTTCTTCCCTTATTAACAGAGGCCAGTAAATATTGACCACATCATCAGCTTTCATACAGGACATAAGCCAGGGAGCATTTGCAGTCAAATGTGATATACAATAACAATGCCACTAATAAAAATGGAAATTCACTCTGAGGCTTGATAGACATTGTTATGCCTACAAGCTGTGCAGTGTCTTGCTTGTTTTCTAACATGGCAGAAGAGATGATGTTCCTTTTCATTAAGAGTCCAAACAAAACCACCTTAGCCTATTAAAATCTATGCTGTTCTAAAACATGTTACCAGCAAGTATTTCCCCAAAGAAAAAAAGAAAAGATTGAAAACAAAAGCAAATTCAGAGTCAGTAAAATAATCCTTCTGGGTTGGGTATTCTTTTTCCTGATAGGAAAAAACTCAAAAGTCTTGGGAATCTAAAGAGGTATTCTTTTTGTATAGAGGTCAAGCACAGAGCTAAACTGTCTTCAGGTAGGTTCTGTACTGCCTTTGCATCACTGACTGGGTGCCATCAGCCTGGTCCATGAGTGCCAATCAGTTCTTGTGAGTGAATTGTAGTGTGTTAATTTTTTGGGTATCTTATGCTTCTGAGGTTCCTTTACTGGACAGCCATACGAGAAGTGAGTTGCCTTTACACTGCACTGTGTACAAGGGCTGAGCCCACCCTTTCCCTGGGAACACCTGCTGTCTCCTGCCTGAGTTTTGTAGGGTTTGGAGAAACCCGGAAATTCCAGCAAAGCTCAGGCTGGGCAGAAATGAAACTCCTTTTTTATTATTTTTTTCTGTCTCTTCACAAGATGCCAAGCTGTTTTTGCAAATCAAGTAACTGCTCAATTTACTGTTCACTCTGTTGCCAGTTTGAGATTAGTCAAAGACCCAAAGACTTCCACCCTGTACCAATAATTTCTTCTTGCCTAGGAATTTTCTATAATTGTGAGTGATAGCCATCCAACTATCTGTGGCTCTCTGCTCACTCACACTTCTCTTAGGGCTGAATCGAGACAGACATTGTACACTTTTCCTTCTGGATTAACTTTACAGGACAGTCAAGGTTAGTCTAGATCTCACTGTGTTCATCTAACTCCATGTCTCTTGTAAGCTCTGGCAGCTGTTACATCAACCATGATGACCACATCTCCCGGGATCATCCCAGTCCTGCTTCCTTTCTTGGGTGCCCTGACCAGATGATGTTGACTTTTTGGACTTTGTCTACCTCAGCACAGAAAAATTGCTGGCTGTTTGGCCACTTTCTGTCTTGGTTCTTGGATGATCTCCTGGGTATTTGTTTCCAGAGTGTAAACACATCCTCTGTTATAAAGAGTAAGTGCCCAGATATCTCAAAGTCCTCTTACAAACACTCTAGATATTGTCTATATTTGCATTTTCTCAGATTTATAGACTTAATAAGGTTTATTTTCACTTCCTCTTTATTTCAGTTTCAATGGATTTCTTCACCTTAATTACAATTTAATTTGATACTCTGTTCAGAATTAAATAAGGTCATTTATTGTACTAGTGTTCCTTACACAAGGAAAAACCAAACAAACACCCTGGAAACAAATACTTGAAATGCCACAGTCCATAACTTGGAAAACTCAATAGGTAACACACCAGTGTTATCTAAACAGTCATACCTAAATAGGTTTTGATGCTATAAAAACTATTCTGGGAGTTAAAGTCTAGGCCTGAAGACTTAGTAGTGCCCTACTAACACATAAGGGGAGAGCATCCTTCAAGCATAACCTTATTGTACCAAAACGTTTTCTATAAATCCTTTCTTCTTTGTTTTAGCAATTCACATTAACTGATAGCACCATTTCCACCAGGTGTGCAACACTTTCTAGTTTGCTCCATCTTTTCAACATTAACACATTCCTTCCCTCAGTACAGTGTCCAGGTGTTCTGGAAGCTGCTGAAAGCAGAATAGATTGAATAGTCCTTCTCTGGTTTTTATTTTTTAAATGGTAAATCAGCCATAATGCAAATTGTTGCCTCAAAGAATGCAAAAAAATCTAAGTAAAAGCACCATCTAGGGACAGCAATTGTATAACATCTTTGTTCCCTCATAAACTGCAGCAATTCCATCCCAAGTATAATTAAATTGACCGTGCCATGTATTTACTGTAGTTAATTTCAGCATAGATTTATATAATCTCTTCTACTCGTGTTAGGAATTATATATTTGTAAATATAAATCAATGTCAATCAAGCGCAGCAAATTTTTTCTGACTGATGTCTTAAAAAAAAAATAAAAAAAATTCTCCAAGGACAAAAAGAAAACCACCCTGCAGTTCATGATAGGAGAGTATGTGCTCAGCATCACAGTTGTTTCCTTAGAAACAGAGGATCACATGATGCCCAGTGCCAGTGGAGCATGCTCAATGCATAAATAAATCAGGCTAATTTCTCTCCCTTTGTTCTGCAATCCACCGCAGAGTTCCTGCTGTTGACTGCAGCCCTGAGAGCACCTTAGTCTGCCTCACATGGAAAGGCACGGCTCGGTTGACCGGCAGTGGTGGGCATTGCTGGGGGGGTGGGCTTGGTTAACAAGGAACAAAATAACAGGCACTTTTTCCTGTGGGAGAGTTCAGCCTCCCTGCATGTCGACCTGCAAAAGAAATCTCAGCAAAATTAATTTCACCCACCTAGAAGGGAAAAATTTCCCAAATGACAGATCTCAGCAGCAAGTTAGTGTCTGCCAAAGCAGAGAAACTCCTGTTTCTCTGCGTTGTTTCAATTCTGCTTGTGAGCTGCTGCTTTTCCCTGTTTAGAGCCACGCTATTCTGCCAGCACTTTGGTTGAAATAAGAAAAAAGCCAACCATTTTATGAGGAAGAATTCACAAAGTGAAATGCTCTGTCCTTGCAGGTTTTTTTTTAGTCTGTTTTTAGAAAGGAAGTCATTGCTTTAAGATGGAAAAAGAATCTGATCTCTGTATTGTAGCTCTGGTGGTTGGCATTTGTACCTAACAGTGTGTCTTGAATACATGATGAGCCATTCACAGACACCCACAGGCTGATGGAGTTTGAATCTGAATTTATTCAAGTCCATACTCAATCTGATTTCCCTGAAGAATAAGACCTCTGTTGGAGCTCCCTTGAATCACGCTTGTTTTTCAGTGCTAAACAGAGGTAGATGCTTTGGATGGTCTTTCAGAAATAGCTAAAACTGGGACCCCATATATATATATATTTATATAAACACACATGTATAAAAATATATATATGAAAAAAGAAAACTAGCATTGGACTGGGATTAGAATTTCTTTGCCCCTGGTTCATAACTAGTGGTGTTGCTGGATAAAGCCTTTCATAACTCTCAACATTTCCATACATCATACTTGCATTATAATCAGGAAAATAAGGAGGAACTCCTGAAAAGGTTTAGTTTTACTTGACAAATTGTCATTTTTCTTCATTTTTTCCCTCCCCTGGTTTAAGTCCTTCTTGGAGCTTAAAAGTAGATGTTCTCCAACTGCAAGCAAAGTGCATAGTTTTATAGATAAAATGGACATCAGAATCACTGGGGGAAACTGAGTGTCTTTTTTCCTGTCCCCAGTAACCAAAGCATGAGGGCTTCCTTGTTCAAAGGCTTTTGAACATGCTCAGAAGAGAGAAATTGGTATGTTTAGTATGGCAGAAGTCCCACAAAGGAGGGAGTTGCACGAAGGTTGCAAGGCTCAGGGTGGAGACAATTCACCCCATGGCCCTGGAATTGCTCCAGGGAGGTCCCAGTTTTGTGGTCCGAGCTCCAGCCACTGCTGCTCTTTCACAGCACAGCCAGCTGTCTGTGTAAGCTGGGCAGCACCAGGGGTGGCCAGCACAAGGAGCAGTCCCTTGCCTGGTCTGGTACTGTATTCCCAAATTCCCAAGCCATACTGCTGCTCCAAAACTCCTGCCCGTTGCTGGGCTGAGGCAACATCCAGATGGAACCAAGGGGAGAAAATGGTGTTAATTTGTCACCACACAATGACCCTTAAAAACACTATTTTAATAAGCTGTGGAGTTCTTTCTCTTCCATAAACTGTGTCTCCATAGGCCATGTCTGCAGCCAAATCAGTGCTGCTGGTTTTTTGGCTAAAAGTACAGGAACCCAAAGACAGCTGCTCCTCTGCAGAGCCTGACCTCTGCTAAATGTGTGCTAGAAACACAACGATGTTCTCAGGAACCACCACAACTCCTTGCACATCCTTTATTTACACATAAATCAAAACAGCCAAAAATGCCTCAGAAGAATAAAATGAAGCTAAAAGAAAGATTTAGATGCAATGGCAAGGTTTGTGAGAACAATTCTTATTTTCTAGTACTCTTTCCAGGATTTTATAATTTCAGATTTTCTGTAATTTTAGAAATATTGAATAAGAGAGGAATAAATATATTCATCATAGATGTGGTTACTAAAATGACCCCACCACAGCCTTCTGTTGCAGGTGTTGGAATTTACGCTTTTTCTGGCCATAGATGCTGAGAGGAGAACCCCCTGCAATTCTCTCTGTTGGAATAGTCTCATTTTGTATAAAACACTTCACACTATCTTGGACACAAACAAATGTAGAAAGACCTTCCAACCCTTCTGGCTGGACTTTCTCCTGGGAGTTGAAATTTATCTGAAAATATCTATTTTTCAGATCTATCTAATCTGAAATTTATCTATTTTGGCCCCAAATGCAGTGTGTGTTTGTACAAAATAGTCATACGAACTAATGATTTGTAGCATCCTTTTTATCTTCCTACATAGAGAGACTTGCAACTATCCTTGGCAAACTCTGTAAACATGGTGAAAGGAGCCCATAACTCCCTTAATTGTTTTTTTCCTTTACTGTGCTCTCAGTCACTTCTAAACCCTGCAGAGCACCACTGTATGAAATCCAGGGACTAAGCCTGTGTCCATCTCTGGAAGTGGTACAAATGTACCTCTTCTATCTACCTCTTTATGAATAAATTCTCTGCTCCGCTTCCCTTTTGTTCCTCTTTTCAAACTTTTGCTTCCATATATCTTACAAAAAATACATGAAAAATGGAAACTATTTCTCTATTTTACTAAATGATTGTGTTAATGAATGCTCCAACTAAAGGTAAGAATTTGGCAAAAGGACTAGCAAAAAAACAACCTTGACAAGTCAGGTCATCAAATATTGTGGAGGGAAAAAGAAAAAAACAGAAGGAGATTAGTGTATGTATTTGAAAAAAGATTGTCTTATCCCAAAATATGTTTCAAAATATTTTTTTAAGTATTTTTACCTACTTCACAGGGAGGCTTAATCTTTCCCTCTTTTTAGTCTCTGTAGGGTGGTCAGGTGTTCTTTGCTTTCGGAAATATTACACTGAAACCTACTACTACATAAAAGGAATATATTTATGAAAAACTACATTTGAGTTTTAAAAAAAAACAAACAAAAAAACCCCCACAAAACCCACAACAAACACACTCAAAGGCACAACTTGCCAGTGACTATTACCCAATTTGTGACAAATTCATGAAGTTCTATCTCTCTTACATTGCATGTCTTAACTGGACTAGAATTTTTCCCTAAAGCTTGTCTATAACTCGACCACCAGTCATTCAATTGGGTGCAGTAATTGCCAGTCAAAATATATAGCTGTGCTACCCACTTGGGATGCTAGAACAGATCATCATACTCTGGCCAAAAAATCTATTATTTTACCATTTCACAGTCTAAATATAACATTCAAATAGCAAACTTGAGGGAGGAATGTTTTCATCCTTGGAAAACTTCCAGATCTATTTTTGAAAGGAGTTATAACTCTCTCTTGGTGCTTGCCCAGGCTTGTGTCTGTTATGATGACTGAGGGACTGTGCAGATGGTAAAGGCTACACTCGTTTATCAGAGCAGTGTGTTTTGTTGCCATCACCTTATTATTCCTCAAGTTAATATGCAGTGACATTTTTAAGCATTATAAAGCAATTTGTAAATTTGAGTTATTACTAGCACCCTACAAATTGATAACAATTTCATTTCCAGTGGTATTCTCTTCACTAGTTACTGTTCTTATTCCAAGACAAATTGAAATAATTAAGATTCAAGCACATGACATAAATTGTCACTGGTATTTGGCAGGTTTGTGCTACTGAGCAGGTGTTGCAGCATAATCAGCAGCCCTGAAATGCCAGGCTCTGGCAATCCTGTTTTCACAAGCACACCAGTGGAAGTTGCTGCCTTAGCCAGACCTGCAAGGTATTGAACATTTTTTAAAATTAATGCTCTTTTATAAATATTACAGAACATTTTACCTGATTATCACATTTTCAAGTACAAGTGTGAACTGTGTTCTTATATTCTTCAATTTAATATGAATTTTAACAGAATAGGAACACTGAAGACATTCCCAAACAGAGCAACCACTTCTGCCACCACTGTTCTGCAACATTTCTGACTCTTCCAGTCCCCCATTTACTCCCATACACTTAATACAGCTGGGTTTAAGCCAAAAGAGTGGAAAATGTAAATAATTTGCTTTGCTGTGCTTGAACTAGCTTTCAGGTCAGGGCAATTAGAAACTGAGGAATGGCATAGCTGGAAATTTAGGGATGACAAGTGTAACCCCTCTGAGCACCATTCCCAGGTCTGGGCAGCCTTCCTGTGAGCCATCCAAAGCATTACCAGCCCTGTTCTGACCCAGCACTTCTATTCTTCCCGAGGCCTCTTCTTCCACCTGCTACTGGTTTTGAGCGCTGTGCAGAGCACAGGAAAACAGCCTCCTTGGTATTGCCATAACTGCAAACACGGTGTTGGGGTTCCACAGGGGAGGTGCTGCCCACCTCACCTCGCCTTCTGCCCATATTAATGGCTATTTTTCTTACAGATGGGCCTTATTAATGCTAAAATACAAAGTTTCAGCTGCAGGGCCTCCTTTATGGCTCTAAATCCTTAAGCATAAAAAGTAAAATCACAAGTTCTGGGAGCTCTCAAAGTGAGTTGCAGCCCTTTAGGCATGATGTCCTTTGGATTTTGATTTGGCAGGCTACCTGCCTTCTGGGTGGTCTTAGGATCTCCAAGTCCTCTGGCAACTGAATGGACTTTTTTTCCAAAGCAACTGGCCATATCCTCTTCTTTTAAAAGTTATTCAGCCACTTAGTCCTTTCAGTTTCACTCAGGAACTCTATTCTAGAGAGACTTTTGGTGGTTCTTAATTCAGATGGACAGAAAGTTTCTAGTGACACTGCATTATGCAAAATCTTCAACAAATACAGAGGGGAGGAACAAGTTAAATACGTTGGTAGAGGAAAAAGGATGTTTTTAAAAGTCTCTGGAATGAGCTCAACGGAAGTTTCAATTCATACACACTCTGCCTCTTCTCTGCACCCCTGAAATATTTATTTTATGTTTAGCTTGCATAGTTCCAGCTCTCAAACAGGGGAGATGTTAAGCATTAATGTATTTATTCTGGCTCTTTTGTGTGCTTACAGTAAGATAAGAAGCATCACACCAGCGTGACATTTTAGCGAAGGGCATTCAGCAGAGAGGCGTGTCCTGTGATGAACTTGTGGGGGGGGAATTCAGGAGAGGGATTGGGAGCAGAGGGGAGCCCGGTCTTGGCAGGTGGAGGTGGTTACAAGGAAACCAACAAAGTGGTTGAACAGTCTTCCCAGTGTGCTGGTTTCACTTCTTCAGGGTGGACAGGATGTGCAACCCAGAAGGAGCAGCAAGTGAGGTGACAGATTGCAAGTATTTGAATGCTACAGCCCTCCAGCCCAGAAAAAATTGGAGAGAAAACTCCTATTTGGTCATATAAGAAAATAACTCCAAGGTATTTATTCTTGAAGAAGAAACCCTTGAAAATATGTCAGTGTTACAGGCCTAAAACCACCACCTAAATAGGGTAAAAGCAGAAGTAATTCCTGCTGGAAACATGAAACCCTGAGGCCAGGTTAGTATCAGCATTTTCCCTGCTTCTGCAGTGTTATATATTGAGTAATTTGGCTGTGTTCTGGGAAATGGGAAGATACCATCTTAGTAGGAACACCATAGTTGACCCTTGCAGAGAATTTTTTTAAATTATTATATAAATTCTAAAATCACAGCAACCATTGCCCCTTTCCACTGTCACTCTAGACTGTGCAGACCATTACTGGAACTAGAGAAAATGTTTTATTTATATTACTTTGTATATATTTATATAATTTTCTTTATAAAATTCTGCCAATAACCACTGAAGCCTTTAAAAATATCACCAAACAGTTTCTTTGCATCACATTCTCATTAGGGCAGAAAAGCACCTGACAGTGCACAGTGATGGCAATCACTGTATTTTTAAATGGTTTAATTCTGATTTCTGCATATGATGTTTTCTGGCTACAAAAGTATCTACTCCCCAGAGAAAGCCAGGTTTCACTTTGTTCCACTCTAGTGTGAACCACCAGAATTTCAACAACCTCAAAGGGTATGACTTTCCTGTGGGAGGATTACTCACATTATTATCATGTCAAAGCTCCCTCACGAGGCCGTGCTTACAAACCTTAGATTATGGTTTGCAAGTTAAGTGATTCTTAATATCCCTGCTGCACACCATCTTTAGGTAACAGAAAGCAACGATATTTTAACAAATTATTTAGGAGTAAATTAGTTTAATTCTTCATTTTCTATTAAACCTAAATGCGTATTAAAGCAATGGCTAAACATGGAAATCTAGACTACCACAGCAAACAATCAATAGGAATGATTATCAGTCTGAATAGATGTGTTCAGCTGACTCCAATCTACCTCAGTTATGGTTCAATGCACCCACTAATTACCCTGCTTTGAGCAGATTTGTAGTTTAATTAAACACTGAAGATGTTTCAACTGAAAAAAGAAACCAAAACCAAACCAACAAGCAGGTTCCCAAGTTGTGTTCCGTATTACATTTCTCATTTTCATTGAAATCCATTGTCTGCCTGCAAACTGCTAGATCATCCTCAAACTTATTTTATTGTGTGTCCAGAACAACTTAGCTGTGTTGGATTTCACTGTAATCATAGTGTAGCATAGAACTGTACCATGTGGAGTTCAATTCTGAAGAACAGGTTCACACTGTAAATGCATTTTTTATCCCAAGCCATGGATGATTTTGAATATTTTTCCTTCCAAACCCAAATTATTCTTAAAAGTTTATCTATGGCCATGACTACAATATTTTCAAGTTTTCTCTTTCCCCCAAGGGAGGACTCACATATTCTGAAAAAGCTGAACTAATCCAATTTCATTTGCTGTCTTTCAGCCTTTCTGACTGATAGACACCAGTCATTTGGATCTTCTAAGCCATAAATAGCTACTCTGAAAAACTACTCCAGTTACCTAACAAATAATCTGAAATTCATAGAGGCTTCATCAAGTATTATGATGATTTGAATTATTAATATTACCCCTAAAAATGTCTGTCATATTAAAAGTCTATTGCCCTGTAACGAATGTGTGTTTTTTTTATGCCCTATCAAATGCATGCTAAGTGAGGAACACTATAGGAATAATATTAAACAGTTGTAGTATTTCAGGAAGCAGTATCTTGCACAGTTTACCATACATACCCTCTTTAAAGCTAAGAAACAAAACAAAAAAAAAAAAAGGCAAGAAAATGCATTTCATGGATTTTGGAATAGAGAATTTAATGAAATTTTGCTTTACACATAATGGTTTCTAAAATGGCTTTAATGTGTTTCTTAAGATTGAGTTCCTGAGAAGGGGGACCCCGGGGAAGGGTCTGGAGCAAATATCCTGTGGGAGCAGCTGAGGGAGCTGGAGGGGCTCACCCTGGAGAAAAGGAGGCACAGGGGGGACCTTCTGGCTCTGCAAGTCCCTTCCAGGAGGGAGGACCCCTGAGGGATCGGGTTCTGCTCCAGGGAACAGGGACAGGATGAGGGGTAGACCTTGGAGTACTTTTCCAACATACATGATTCTGTGACTGTTTGAGTCAAGAATTCTATGACTTGTCTGAAAGTCTGGGCTTCTGGCAGACCCTGGCTGCCTTCTCTGGGTCTGTTCCTGCCTTTCTGGGGGTTGTGGTACAGGGCCCTGCCTGTTCCTGCTCTTTCCATGTGGGGTGGGAAGAGCCTTTGTAGTGCCCTGGCACTGGTTTTCTGGAGTTTGGTTTTTTTTAAATGACCTGTTAGACCTCACTACTTCTGCATTCATACAAGCCGCTTTGCTTTGTAAACCTGGCGTTTTGCAATAGTATAGCCCCTGCATTTTTAATTCAGCATGTACTGCAGAAAGGTGACTATTATTTTTTTCCTGCTTTGCCCCCTTTTTTTCTTCTTGTTTTGTTTTAACAGTTACATTTCCTGATTTGGCATGTTTGTAGCTATCCAAATGTTTTTCCATTCCAATTTGCTGTTTTCTGTCTTAATGCAGCTGCATTCGGATTCTTACCAATTTGCCATCTCAGATTGTTAATAGCCCAGTTCCTTTTATGCATGCAATTATTACACTTTTTGTTGTAATTAAAAAAAAACAAAAAACTAAAAAACCCCCACCAAAACCAAACCTGCAAGCTTATTGTTGTGACTCACATATGGATAAACACAAGAGGAGGAAAAATATATGACTGAAAAAGAGTGAAAGAGAGGAAGAAAAATATGTGGCTGAAATAGAGTCAAAGAGCCAAATAAGAGAACAAATAATTCAAGGAAGGCTCCAAGTGTACCTTTTTTTTGGTGTCAAATACTGTACATTGACTCAGCTGGAGAAAAGGAAATAATCCAGCCAAAGCATTACAATGATCTCCAATTCCTTCTGTAAGTAAAGAATTCCTTATCTGGCATCTGTGACTTAAGTGGCATCAGAAGGGCTGCAGAACAAACTTCTGCTGGAGTCAGACATGGGACTGGAAGCGCCATGGGATTTGATTATGTAACTGGCAGCATTCCAGTTCCCCTGAAGTTTTTAAAGCTCTCCTGAGCTCTCCAGGGGAAGGGAATTCTGACAGTTTCTGACAACATGAAGGCACAGAGGTGCCTTTCACTACATCACGTGCAGTGCAGGCAGCTGGTGTGCACTGCTGTCTTTAATCAGGCACTGGGGCCAGCACGTCCTCCCAGCCGTGACTTAGCAAGGAGCTCTTCCTGCTGCGTCTTCCTGCAGAATATTGCCTTGCTCAAGCTTAACACAACTCTGTCTTGTCTTTCCTCTAGCTGGCCATTAACATCTTGGAGTAAATATTGTGTAGTCATCTCTCTGGACCTAAACATAGGAAATGGCCAAGCTGTTCTGTGTTTCAGATCTCCCATGTACATAGTAAAGGCAAAGGCTGTGCTTCAGGCATCATTCAGGGAAAAAGGAGAGAAGAAAGGGCCAGCAATTTGCCAGCCTACAAACTGTGATTGCATGAGACGTTTGCAGAGGGCAGATGGTGGTTGAGCACCACGTAGGGGAGGGATGGCTTCATTCTTTGCACAGATCTGATCAAAACCAGTGGAACAGGGAGCCTAAAACTGACGTGTTTAAAGAATTCCAGTAGCTTTCTGAGAGCCTTGCTCTACCTCAGAGCTAATGCACAGAGTGGCAAATGGCTGTTGCAGTGGATTTGAATATGCAAAAAGATGTTTCCATCAAGTAAGCAGAAATTTTACCCTAGAGATGCAGAAAAATAAGCAAGTGTTGGTTTTTGATAGAGTTTCAATCAAGACAATGTATATTTTAGTGAAGGGAAAGCATCTAGATCTTCAACTTTATTTTTCTTGTTGAGTTTTTGCAGCCAAAGCTAAAAATGAAGAAGAGTTCAGTAGAACTAAAGAAATGTAAACTAAGAACTGAAGAACACTTTCCACAATGTAAGTTGTTCGCTGAAGCCTTAGATTCTACCTGGTTTCAGGGACTCAGTTTTGTTCAGCTGAGCTCGATATTTTATGGAATATCTAGAACTTCAAAGTTCCACAACCAAACATAGAGAAATAAATATACCAATTTATAAATAACAATCAAATCTTCTGCAAACAGCAGGAGAAACTTGCCATATAGTTTGTCATATCTTAAACTCAATTAAGTAGGGCAATGCTTTGCAGTCCTGTATGGTTGTCAAATTTGGGTTCTATAATATTTTGCATGCCTTTGCCTCAAAAAGAACCATGAAATTTTGGCAGTTGCTGAAACTGGATGTTTAACTCAAAAGGTTAGAGGTTTTTAATCCTTTTGTTTTATTTCTAGTGCAGCTAATTTGCCTTTTTGCAAGTATCCTAGCAACCATTTTTTCTCTCCCCTTTCTCCAGTACCGTAAAGGTTAGGTAAGGATTCTGGAGAGATTGGCCTAAAATATAAAACAAACTGACAGAAGAGCATTTCTTAAAGGCACATTTTGCTCTAGTAAGATTGTGACAATTGTGACTGCATCTGAAGGGAGAGGGGACAAGAAGCAGAGAAACAATCCTGAAATTACTTTCAACAGTTTATAACTCTTTGAAATATTAAGGTGAATAAGGGCTTAACCTTCACAAAAGGCTACCTCAGAACTGGGGAGCATTCCCTGCAAAGGTGTGGGACAAGTCTTGTAAGACAATATCTGGTGAGATGAAACCTCAAAGCAAAAATAATTTGTCGAAACATATTCAAAGCCAGAGTTTGTTCAGCAGTAGCAAAATATTTACAGCCAGAATTAGGAAATATCAAAGTTCTGCTGGTTTTGGCAGCTCTGCTGATTTTAGTATCAACAACACAATAAATACCATTTCCTTCTCAAGCCTCACTTCTCTGTGTGCAGGGCCCAGCAGCTGTAGGGCTCAGTTAGACCAGGGTTAAGCTCAGTCTGAAGTTACTGTGCTGGAGGTACTCGGGTTACCTGTTTCAACTCCACGCTTGCTCCAGACCTGCTGGAAGGTTCTGATACACAGCATTTCCTGACTGGAAAGCTTTATATAGCCATTTATGAAATTGTAACTACTGAAGTAAAAATCTGGTAGGTCTTGGGCATGACCACATGAGACTAAGGCTGAACAACCAAGCACAACTGCTGGAAGCTGTGCAATCATGATATACAACCAGAGGGACTTGGGGGATTTTTTGTTTTATTTTGGGTTTTGGTTTTTTTTTCTGGTGGGAGCTGCTTATTCTCTTTTTAATTTAGAGACATTGTTGGGCTACCTGACATGCTCAAGATTGATGCGTGCCCAATATCAGCATTTTGTTTGTTCATTTTACAAGTCTTTTAATCATCTATTCCAAGCCTAATTTTATTCCTCTATCTCCATTAGCAAATAGCTGCTTTGAAGTAATTACAAGGATGGTAACTTTTCGAATAAAGCAGGGACGGAATTAAAATTCAGCATTGTCATATCATAATGAAATAAAACGACACTATTTCAGAGGCAATAGCAACAACAAAAAAAGCCTGTACAACCCCCGAGTTTTTACTCATAGTCAAAGCATTTACTGATTAGTAGTTAAAAAATCCTTGGATCTTCATATCTCAAGCACAAGTTCTACCTCATCCGGCCAACCCCATCGATTGGGCTACAGGGAATGTTTCTTGGGTAAAAACCTGTCAATGACGGAAACGAGCCACCAGAGGGAGCCTGTACCTGTGCCGCTGTGATTCTCCAGGAATGAAAAAAAACAACACCCCAACAAATGACCAAAAAGCAAAAGGAAACCCGAAAACAGACCAAAAACCCACCACGCAAAATAGGTTTGCTGTAAGACAACTGATCTGTGCTAAATATGCCTTCTGTGCTACCTGCACACCTAATGCTAAAAACTGACTACTTCAGCAGTAGCCACACCTCTTTTGTTTGTAAAAAGTTTAATAACTCACCCTTTTCTATTCCCAGTTCAAGGTCTGACCTTTCTGAGCTGGTAAACCAAAGGGAACCAGCCCCACTCCACTGCTCCTCCCCAGACCACCAGCACTTCCACCTGGCTTTCCCACTTGCACTGTACTTGCT
>VXAU01005073.1:200796-218818 GCA_013399695.1 Formicarius rufipectus | reverse complement strand
CCTGCAGCCCGTGGGCAGGACCGTGGGGGAGCAGGTTGTCCCCCTGCAGCCCACGGAGCCCATCGGGGGGCAGAGACCCGACTGCCCCCCATGGAGTGACCCCCAGGACAAGAGCAATGGCAGCAGCAACTACTGACTGCAAAACCCCAATTCCCTGCTCTCTCAAACTTGTGGAAAGAGGGAGGAGTGAGAGGAGAAAGGTGTTTTTAAGACTGATTTATTTCTTACTTTTTAGTGTTATTACTTTTGCTTTAATTCTTCTCTTGTTAGTAATAGATTGAAGTATTTAACCACTCTGAGTTTGTTTTGCCGTTATCTCTTAGCTTTTTTTTTGCCTTTTCTCGTTTTCCTTTCCCCTCTGGGAAAGTGGGGGGGCCTGGAGGTTTGGGTGGACACCGGGTGAGAACTGCCACACCCTGGCTGCCTCCAGCAATCTCAGACTCTGATGATTTTTTCAGCTCCTAAAAATAGCCACCAGGTAGCTGGCAGTTCTTTTCCAAGACCTGACTCCAAAGCACAGTGGTGTGATGTACTGCCTCGCCATAAAGCTGCTTCATTTCTGCCTTTAATAAAGAAGAATGATGTGGGAAAGGAAAATTTATCAAGATGAATGTGGCTCTAACTCATTGGTAAAGAATAGTTTTTTTTAACTTCAGACCATTTCCTTCAAGGTGTTGATGTTTCTAACAGTTGTTTTTGAATTCTGTGTCTCAATTAGTTTATAATTAAATGAGTGCAAGTAACACAGATTTCCTCATGTATCTTCTCTCTATAGAACAAACTCTTGATCAGTGTGGGGACAAAAGCCTAGAAGGAATGAACAGTGTTAATAAGCTTTTTTTTCTTTTTTTTTTTTTTTTTTTTTTTTTTTTTTTTTTCTTTTTTAGCATTGAATGGATGCCTGTAATTGTGCTTAATAATTTATTTTATTTTTGGGTTGTTCATGTTTTCCAGGTAATGTTTCCACAAGTTTCCACATACGTATTCTCTAATTACGGAGAAGTAGCAAAGCTTAATGCTGCTTTTAAAACACTGGGGTTGAATGTTTCTTCAGACTGGTCATGTGTACCAAGGCTAAGCAATAATTCATTTCTCTTAGTGAATGTACACAAACACTTGTCTTTTCCTCGTGATTCCTGATTTCTAAGTTTGTTTTGGTTTTTTGTTTGTTTTGTTTGTTTGTTTGTTTGTTTGTTTGTTTAAAGGCTGTGACTTTTGGTGTCCATGTATTCAACGTTCAAGGATCAGAAGATTTCACAAAGAACATTGCAAGGTATTTCTTTTGTGATAGACGTGTATCTTTCCCATAAGACTGCCAGGTGTGTTTGTTTCCATAACATGGGCAACTTCAGCTGTGAATCTTCTCCTGTCCATGGGTATACTTAAAATATATTATTTTTCAAATGACTGCATATTGTTTTGCTCTTCCAGAGAAGATTTCTGTGAGATTTAGCATTTCTTCTCCTAGTCTATATTTAAGCAGTCTTGATTTATAGTTCCACAATGTTCTTTACCCTTGCTTTTATTTTTGGAGAATCTCAGTGTGGTTTGGGGTACTAGTGCTCAAAGATGCAACTGAACCACGTGGAAAGTACAAACACATCTTTACAGTGGCTTACCTTGTTTTCCACTATGTATGCAGGAGAGAATTGGAGAAGAAATATAAGAATTTCTGTGTCTGAGAAAGTTAGTCTGCATACTGACTCTTACCATAGAGCAGTTCCTACAAACCAATTCTGCTCTTCCCTGGGCACAAAGAGAACTCTAATTAAGCAAAATGCTCACATTCAGCCAAAAATTCTGTTAATGAAATTTGAAAAAACATTGTATGTTGTAATTGTAACAGTGGAGCACCAGCAGTTTCAGGAAAACAACACAGAGAGGGAAGAGGCTCTTGTAAGCCAGAAAAGGTAACGAACATTCTTATTTTTTTAGAGGCAATTAAAATACAGAACAAGAGAGCTACTCACTCAAGCTCAGATTGAGGTCAGGATTATTTGGGATTCACAGCAGAAGCTGCAGGTGAAATCATAATGTGCTGAATATTTTAGAGCAGAGTGAAATGAGACTGCCAGTCCCCTCCATTGTACAAATGTTTGACCAGGCTTTGGGTTATGTCATCTTGTGATTTTTGTGGTGGCTCTTCTTTCCTCTCACAGTTTATGTTGCATCTCCTCCCACAAATTTTCTGATGTTGCTACAGTGGAATGCAATGGATTTCTGAAGCAACCAATGGTGGGCTGCTTTAACTTGTAAAGTGGATTCAGTGGATGTGTTGTTTGATTGAAGTTGAAGGTGATCTCACATACCTTCCCCTTTCTCCCAAAAATATTTCTCTGTGATAGGATGTTGCCCTACCAAGTTATACTTTCCCAGCTTTCTCTGACCATCGTCATTCTAGTGCCATAAACAAGTGCAAAGAGATCACTCCCTGTCTTCCCACTGCCTCCTGCTTATTGCACATATTATTTACCAGCTGCAAGGAAAATTACAACTTAGAAACAACATTATGATGGTGGTTAAAACATTTTTCTTCCTTGACAGCAACATCATTTAGATATATTTTTGTAGTGATGTGAAATTACAGATGAATTTTTAAAAATCTCTCCTGTGACTTAACAGATGTGTTGCAGATATATCCTGTATTTATTATGGGTAGCCAATGGTAACTCTCTTTCCTGATGTGTCCAGCAGGAAAACTATACAGCTCAACTGGCTTTAATACACCTCAGCTGAAGTTTTCTAAGAAGTTTGGTTTGATGTAACTTCTCTACCAGATCCGTGGAAAATTGGTGTCCTTGGTAGTCACAATACCTAGTTAATCCTCACTGAGAAATTGTTACATTCAATCATGTTTAGAAAGGATAAAAAAAATCAGCAAATTCCATTTCTTTAGGGTACTTTATCTGCATATTGTTATTTTTCAGTGTTTATATATATATAACCATGTTGTATATTAAAAAAATCTGTGTGTATTTCAAATTCTTGTGCCAAGTACAAATGCATTCTGATAACTCAGAAGACTATTACCAAAATAAGTAAACAAATTGCAACAGAACTCGACATAGTCACAAAGAGTTTAACTGTGATGTAAGTAGATAAAGGAAGCCATGGAATGAAATTACAAACAGATCAAATGAAGCTTATTGACCAAAAATAGTCTCTTATTGTCCTACAGTGAATTGAGCTTGATACAGTTTGTGCCACGGAATAATTACTTGTAAACCTCATCAAGCCACTCAAATATACAATAAATAGGCTGGGAGCATAACAGCATAAATGTGTGGATTTAAAAAGAAAATATCCCCCAAGTCCTTCTCAGCACTAGCAGGATTAGCATTGAACATGTTCCAGAAGATTATAGGAAATAGAATTATTTTCTGAATATTTTGGCAGGAAGAAGCCAACACATCCTGAAGGATCAAGCTCAATGATTCTGTCATGTTCTAACTTTCCATGTACTTTGTTTTGCTGGTTACTGCTGGTCTTGCCCCTTTATTGTAGATGCCAACCTCAGTGTGTATGGCCAGAACAGGAGTGTCCCTTTCCAGACCCCAGTCCAGAGCCCCTGAAGGTCTTCCAAAGCATTTGCTGCTCAGACTCTTGTGTGCAGCTGTCCCTGAGGATTCTGTGAGCCTCTCCTTGTTTGCATCAGGCCTGAGTGCAGAATTCCTGGCTGCTGATCCTCTTGCAGACAATTCCTGTTGGTTGGTAGAACAGGACATGAGGCTTCCACCTGCTGGTTGGCATCCTTGTTCTGTTGCAGACCCTTTAACTCTGCTCTCACTTGGTTTAGTCCTCTAGAAAACCCTTCTGTCTCTTGCTGATGGACTGGATTTCTCCCTGTCGTGCCATAAATCCTGCAGTATCATTGCCCTACTTTTTAGCAAGCTTTTCATTCCCAGTGTTTTTTTCTACATGTCTTTTAGTCTGTTCTCTTGCCTACAGCCACTTTTTTCCATTTGGCTTCCCCTGTGTGTGCTGTGTTGGGTAACCCCACAAAAGGTGGGAATGGTTGATGAGGGTGTTCACAAATGGAGCAATAAAAGTACTTACTTCACCTGTCTGTATCACAAGAGTTAACATTTTTTGTATAACAACATTGAGCTTTCTTTGTTTGCAAAGCAGTTGAAAAGAAGATGCTTCAACTGAAAGTAAAATAGACAAAATTAACAAAGGATATAAATCGCTATCCTCCCACCAGATGATATTTATAAGCAATGCTTGGTATAGGTATCTGATTTTGAGTGTTGGTTTCACTTGACATTTTTGATCTGGCAATTTCCTGGTTGAGAAACAAGTTTGTTCTGGCTATTTCCTCTTCTGATTGAAAGAATATATTCTACCCAGCTAGAGGTAGAATAGCTAAATCTTATGCATACATAAACCAGAATATCATGAAGTCAGTTTAAATATATTTGCAAAAATCTTTTCTAACAGTAGGAGAAACATTTGGGAAGAATCTCTATTTCCCTGGCATGCAAACGAAGTTTATTAAGGTTATAGAGCAACGTAGGACTTGGTGCTTAGTAACAGTAAATATGTCATGGCTGAGGAGATGTTTCCTTAAAGAAGTGTGATGCATAAATGAATGAATGTCTTCAGAGATTTTGGGTTTCCATTGGATTGTGAGTTTGTCAGGTACATCCATTCCCTTTGGCAGCTCTTGTAGGAAACTCTTTTGATGCCCAGCTTTGCACAGTGTCTAAGGAAAAAAGCATTCTTGTGTTCATTTTTTCTTGTCAAACTGTTAGTTTTTATAAGAAGGAACTGTGAGAATAAAATATTGCTTATTTTACTGGGGTTGGTGGGATGGAGTTAATTTTCTCCACAGCAGCTGTTGTGGTGCTGCATGTTCCCTTTGTCACCAAAGGTGTTGGTAACAAAAGGGTGCTTTTCCTCCAGTAGCCACTGCTTGCAGCCTGCCTGGGCATCAGAGGTCTTGCTTTTGCATCAGTTTGGGGTTTTTGAGTTCCCCTCATGGCTATTTTATGTGTTTTCCTTCAGGAATTAAACCGTGGGGACCTTTTTGTTCCCTTGCTTTTGCCCTTCCAGTTTCCTCCCTCATTCTGCTGGGACTGGGGAGTTATCTGCCAGCTGGGGCCAGGCCACCACCACTGATTTACATCAGGAACTATTAATCCAGGTGGGGCTGCTTGGATCTCCTGCTCTGCCCACTTCCTTTGGAATGAAACCCATGGCACTAGAGATGCCACCAAGGACTGCAGCTTTAGCAGTGTTGCCATGTTACTGTCTATTGCTCTTTGCAAGGTAGTTTAAAATTTTGCATTTTTTTATGTACAGTTGGGAGTGGAGTGAGGATCTGTTTAACTTTTTCTTACATATGAGCATGCTGTCATGATTTTATTTGCTGTAATTGTATTGGTATTGTACCAGTTCCCTGACACCTGATGCTATTTGCTGCAGAACTTCCCTTGCATTGGAGTTGAAAGCACCTTAGGAGGTGACAGCTTCACCCAGGCCACCTCTTCTCAAAGTCACTTTGCAATGTAAAGTCCAGATGTGAATTTCTAATTTCTGGTCTGAATTTCTTCCCATGTAATTGCATTTGAAATCAGTAGTGCTATAGATTTTTAGAACATGCTTCTTTTTCTCTAACGGTATTTGCACAACACAAACTGTGTGTATTGCAACTCTAATATTTGTGTGCAAATTACTTTTATCTCAACCTTGATTTGTTTTGCCAGAAGACATTATTTTGAAATATTTCTGGTGTTGTGTAAATATTTAATCATGCATATTTGCTATAGTGGGAAAATAATCTTTTCCTCAACTTGAAATGAGATCAGAATGGTCACTTGCTACCAGTAGAAACTAATTTTTCTCTTTGTTTTAGCACAGTGGTTCCACAGGCCACAGCAGGAATAGTTGTCTGTGGGCCAGGATTGCTCATGCCTCTGGGTAATCACTATATTTAGAAAGGGAATTCCATTTTTTAATTGTTGATAGATTTGTCATTTGGATTTCTTACATATCTGAAGGTAGGAATGTGCTCCAGCCTTGGGGACCTGTGGCTGAAGTTAGTGGTGTTAGTGGGAGCAATAACTGTGAACATGGAAAGGAAAGATGGGATTTATACAGAACAAGGCCATGGAGTAATTTGGTTTCTTGAGTAGTTGACAAATTCATGATGGTCTTCATGAAAAGCCCTTGGAAAATAATTCAAGAAAGCAGTAGGGGCAGAAGTAATTTCTTTTTATACATTTTCTTCCCTTCATATATCAGTCATGTCATTGGATCTGAAGATGTGCTGAATTCTGTTGGTATGAACATAAAGAACTGGTGAGTCTGACATTATTGCATCCTAATGAATGAAGTTCACAGATTTGCATTTCCTCAGTTCACCCTCTTGCTGAGATTAACAGCAGCAACAAAATGTACATTATTGGAGCTTAAGCAGAATTATTGCTGTTTTCCAGTAATTTTGTTGCTTGTAAAAGTGATAAACACAGAGGCAACTTGTCAGCTTGGGAATTCAGCGGGAGGGGGAACTGTTTGGGCACAGGGACTGTCTGTGCTCAGCAGACACAGTATTTCCGTGGCAGTGGACCTGGCTGGAGAATGTTAATGACTTTTAGCTGGTTCCAGTGCAGGGGATGTGCTCTCTGGGCAGCAGGAAGGAGCAGGCTGGCCTTTGTTTTTACCCACGTTTCTGGTTATACAAGGGTGTTGTGCCATCCTAGGTGGTCCAGCCTTGTCTTTGGTTTGCATTGATACTTTTATCTTCCTAGGAAGTAGGAAAGGTCAAACAGTTAATGAACTCATTTTAAGGAATATCAAGTCCCTTTCCAGGCAGATATTCAGCTCTGACAACACTGGGCTGCTGAGCCAAGGGCTCATTTTGTTGTCATGCACCTCCTGCTGAAAAACCCATTTTCCACATAATAGAGTGGCCACTCAAGTGCAGGAGGGGTTGGAAAAAGGCTGCTCCTTAGAACAGTCTATTACTGAGCAGTGTTTAAATAGCACAGATGAATTCCTAAATCCTCATCAGTCTGTGATACCTGGCAGTGTTGCAGCAAGCAGTTTTCAAGGAAACAGGAGCAATATGACCTGGGTTTATAGCTGTTAATTTAATCCCCTGCTGCAGACCACACACTTGAAAACAAATGCACCTTTCCCTTCTGCCAGTACAGGATGATTTTTCTTTTTTGAAAAGAAGTTATGCATCACAGATTTATCTATAATTCCTAGCTCTCCTCCCTTTTAGAGAACAGTCAGAATAAACGTTCTGAGCTGTTTCTAGAGTCAGGGAGAGATTGAACCAGATTCTTTGTAAAAAGTAACAGGGAAGTAACACTGGGTTGCTTCTGGTTCACCCAGGTAACAATTTCCGTGGGAGTTTCTCTCCTTTCTGCCTCCTCTCCCACTAACCAATCTTGCATCTTGTCCATGATGAAGTAAGAGTTCTGTTTCTATATTTGTTTTCTATCCAGGTGAGATTTTTAAATTAGTCTGGGTTTGATATCTTATAGCAACCAAACACTGATGTGAAAACTCAGCCTCTGCCACTGAGGTGAGCCTGTTTGTGGCACAGAATGTTCTGTTTGCTCAGATTCCCTTGGAAGGTTTATTAGATCACAGCACATCTGGTCAGATTTTGTGGCTGGTAATGAAAATGGGCAAGTTTGGCTCAGTTTCTCTTTTGCCTGCCAAGACTTTGTTCAGCTCTATGAATCACTCCTCACAGCAATTACACAAAGTGCTCCCAAGGTAATGACTTAAATAAACGTAGGAAGTCCCTTCCTCAGCAAGAAATTTTTGCTATTTATAGCATGTTTACAATCTTTAGAAAGCCTGTCTAGAAACTGTGTGACAGTGTGGAAAACTGTCAAAACCTATGAATAGTTACCTGTAACATTTTAAAAGTGGTGCAAACACAGTCCCTCATTTGGAACATGTTACTGTAAATCAGTCAATACTAATGAAAAAGGGCAATGTAATTTGGGGGCCCATTTTCATTGAATCCCAGAATGGTTTGGCTGGGAAGGAACCTTAAAGATCACCTCATTTCCGCCCCCTGCCACAGGCAAGGAACTTTAAACCATGAACTCCAGAATTAATCATATCTAGATGTAGGTCTTCTATACCAACACCTTCTCCCATGCCCAGGAAGTGTAGAGGTTTGTTTGGTTTGGGTTTTTTTTCTGTATTTGTGAATATATTTTAAGGTAAGCTCAAGTGAAGGAACTTGCAAAAATTAAATGCGAAAGGAAATCCAAATTTCCATTTCATTTCTCTGGGTTTTGGCTTTGGCCTGTTTGCAACATGAACTGGATTTTCCACCTGACAGAGGGAAGTGCTGTTTCTCCAGTAAAAAGGACCAGGTTTTGAGGAGATATCAGCTGTTTCCTAATCTCAATAGTCCAACACATACAAACCATTTGGCAAGAAGTGAATATCTTTCCTGTTAGTATGTGAAGTAACATACAAAGTATATTTTGTCCTTAATTTTGAAGTTACCTTGAGCAATTAATTTCAAAATTACATTGCTAGAGTTAAAGCAGTATATAAAATATTTATGGACTATATTTGTAGGTAAATTTATTTTAATGTTAAGCAACACACTAATATTAAAAAATGCAATAAATAATAAATATTTAAATAACAGATTAATATAATGGTGTAGAGTAATATGGAACTACTTCTGGCCCAGAGACATGTTTCAATCACTTAATGGAAAAGCTATGTCTGGTTACATTCAGGTAATTATGCTTTGCAAACCAATAATAAAAGTTCTCTCTGAGAGGCACTATGAAGCATTAATTGAAATGAAGATAAAATGCTGACAGGGCAATCCAGGCTGAGAAAGCCGGACCATTTATTTCAAATGATTTGGTTGAAAACAATGAACTGAAGACTTGGAAGTTATTGTGTTAAAGAAAAAAAAAAAAAAAAAGGCAAAAGCTTTGTGGAAAATTAATAGAATATTCAAAGGAGAATGAAAATGGGCCTTAATTGTCCTGACAGCTTTAGGCATGCAAGTGTTTTGATGTATAGTTGTTGAAAATCTTTTTAAACGTACCTCCACCCCAAATCCTTTAATAAAGCAATTAGCATTATATTCTCCCTTTGATGTAATTGTATGGAATTCTTTCCCACTTGAGTAAAGGAAAATCTTGGGAAATGTACTGCTTGACTCCTCACGTCAGGAGGGACTGCAGGAAACTGCAGCTCTGGGGGTCCTTTTTGCATGGCCACTGTGGATGGAGTGGTAAATTTTGAAGGTGGTAAAAGGAACTCCTGAAAGCCATTACACAGATTAGGTGCCATTCACTATTATGGAATTTTGACCTTTAACATCAGATTTTAAATGCAGCTCAGGAACTTTCTTTGGCCTCTTCATTTTAATGCAGCCCAAACGCTTCCTGAGCGAGCCATTAGGCAGCAGCCAAATTTTGTTTTAATCAAATGGACTCATAGATGGGTTGTTTTCTGTGTCTGGCCAGGGTTCTGATTTGCAAATATAAAAGGGGACTTAGAACTTCAGGATGCTGTTAGGAAAGGAGCACTGAAGCAATTTGAGAAATCATGAGAAGCAATTTTAACCACTGGGTTAAAAGAATTATGTGTACATGAGAGTGTACAGAATGAACAGAGTATACAGTTATGGAGCTGTGTCAGGGCGGGTTTGGGATGGATCTCAGGACAAGGTCCTTCCCCAAGAGGGTGGTGGGCACTGACCAGGCTCCCCAGGACAGTGGGCACAGCCCCGAGGCTGCCAGAGCTCCAGGAGGTTTGGGATGATGCTCTCAGAGACAGGGTGAGATTATTGTGGTGTCTGCAGGACTGAATGATCCTGGTGGGTCCCTCCCAGCTCTGTGATTCACTCTCAAGCAGCAATCAACACAAAATTGAATGTGTGTCTTGCTGAAGGATGTCGGTCCCTTCCACAGGTAAATATTCTCTGACACAGACACAGTCCTGCAGTCATGGCCAGTGCACAAAACCCAGTGTGCATTTCAGTCTGCAGTAACATTTAGTACAGAGTGATTTGTGTTCCCCAAATCCATGTTTAATAGGTGCAGTCTGCCTTGCAGTCTCAGTGGCCACACAGCAAATGAACTTAAGTTCATATTTCTTGGAGTGTACAAGCAGCACAGTAGAAAATAACTGCTTTGGAAACTCTTGTTGCTGCATAAAAACGGGTGTTGCATCAATAACTTTTCTCTTTATTGAAGGCAGGTGAAACCATCCCTGTGTGTCTCCAGGAGCTCAGCTGCAGAAGAGAGACAACATGCTCTATTCCTTACTCAAGGCTCTTGTAAAACCCAGGGTTAAACTGGTAAATTCTTAGTAAGCTTAAACAGACTTAAAATAGAAATCAACTTAGAATCTGAAATCCATTTAACACAAGCATCTGAAATGTAATGCTTTCTTATCAATGGTAACAAGGACCTGAAATTAGTTCCACTAAGAGCTAGCTGCTCCAAACCCTTACTGCTTCTTATAAAAACAAATCTCAGAAGAAAACCTTACCTGGTTTGAAACCTTTCTTTCTACTGCTCTGTATTACAGCCTTTTATTCTACATATCATGTTAATAAAGAATTGAGGAAACCGTCAGGCTTTCTGGAAAGACAAAAGCACTTACAGAGCTATATCCTGCTTCATCTCAGCTACTTAAATCAGCCCAAAAGTCAATGTCTGAGGTGCACAAGCCCCTTTCAAACTGCAAACAACTGATCACGTGCCATATTCTCTTCCTCTCCAGCAGAAAAGGCCACTTTGGAAATTTAGCTCCTGAAAACTTTAGGCCAAAATCATTAATTTCTTAAGAAATTAATTTTGGGCAATAGGTGTTGAATATGTTGAAAGGTTTTTAAATGATACACTGATGGAAATTTTCGTAGTATTTATATGCAGCATATTCTATAGCCAGGAAAAAGTTGAAAGGTTGTGATTATGGATACATCTGCAAATTAAGTTTTCCACTTCAGGATGCAATTTTCCCACTCTTAAATTATATTTAGTATCAGTAACAGGTGGAGAAGCTGATTGCAAAACACAGAATGATGCTCTCAAAAATTGTGCACTTGTGAATACCAGGGCTTATGAAGACCTGTTACCTGTAAATGTCCCTTTGGCTCTTACGCTTTCGGACATACAGTCTCCCTGACTCCATCAGCAGAGACTCCTTTTTTCGGTGAGACAAGTAAATGTGACACCAAACAAGGAGACCTCATGCTGCTGCTGTCAGAGTTATTAGTGTTCTCCCTGTTGTAGTTAACTAGACATTTCTAGACACGAGGAAATGGTAACTAGAACAACATTGGGAAAAAATGGGGTTTTAAATTGATGTCTCGTATTTTTCAGCATAAGGAATTTCTCCTATCCAACAACAACAAAAATATTACAAGTAAATTTTAGAGAAAGAGTTTAAAACTAGGTACCACTTTGAGGATTAACTTCACCAGACATCATGCCTAAACTAAAAGATGATGGTGGGAGCACAGAGTATCAATGGATTATTGCCTTCCAATAAGCAGCTCTACTACTGTCTTTCTTACTACAGACTGCACAAAGAAATGAGCCGAACATCTTCTTTCTCCTCTTATGAAGCCAGACCTGCATGTTCCAGCTTATGAAATGTCTCCTCTCTACATGATATATTGCCTGTAATTTGCCCTCCAAACATTTGGATCCTGAGGAAGTCAGACATAAACCTTTGGCATAAGTTATGCGTAAAATGACCTTCTGCGAAACATCTTCTCTCATGCAGTCAGTTTTCCATGGATTAGGCTCAGTGTTTCTGGTAGTGTGATTCTACTCCATTCCAGACATTTGGAAAAGAATTTGAGATAAATGTATTTTAAGCTGCTCTTTGCAATGCAGTCAGGTCCTGTAGGATCAGTTGGAGCTTTCCTGTAGATAGGATAGGAACAGAGGTGAGAGAGAGTAGGAACTATTAGAAATACCCTCAGTTGTCTAAATAATAAATAGTTCTTCACACCTCTGCTTTAAACATCATATCAAAACAATCTAATTACTTAAAAGTTTCAAGGAACTTTCCCCTATCTTCTTTCCTGCCTATTTTGTCTTCTGTGCCTGAATCACAACACCCAAAGAGGTGCCATGCATTTCTGAAAGAATGCAGCAGCAATTCAGACATGCCTTTTCCCACCAAACCCATTGTCAGGTGTGGGAATGGATTCTGAATCCATTCCCACAGTCAGGCTCCTGAAATCCTTGCCAGCAGAACAAGGATCCACCTGCTGTTCTTTCCCTTGGGCACAGCTTTGTGAACTGAACTTGGCCTTTGCCTTTTCACTCTAAGCTTCTTTGCCACTGACTTGCTCTGTTCACCTTTAATAAGTCATTGAGGGAAAAAAACCAGTTGTCCAGCAGCTATGAAATGATGTGTGCTGTGGTACTCTGGTATCTTCTCCATTTGCCTCTCCAGTGGACTAGAGTCTACAATGACAGACAGAGCCTGTCTTAGCCATGAAAGACAAAGAAGTCCATGCACCAGGACTGGAACTTGGTTGTATTTTTTAGTAAGTGAATGCAGCAAAATTTAAGAGTATTCTCCTTCTGGTTCTTGGAACACTGAGGTGTTGCTTTTGCTGGGCATAGTGAGCTGGGGTTTTACAACAATTTGTTCTCCTGGTCTACCAGCTTAGTTCCATCTTTACCCAATTTCAGGTTATAAAGCTACAGGCATTGGCTCGAGGTCAACTAACAGCTGCTGTTTCACAGCTGAAAGGAAATTATTTTACTAAGAGGAGTTTCTTCAGTACTAAGGTACTGCAGCATATTTAAAAACAATAGCAAAAGGAATATATTTCTGATTAAAAATACAATGACCAAAAGCACAGAAGTAAAAAAAAAAAAATCTTTGGATAGATTTCCACACTGCACAGAAAAGCAACTTGGCTGAAACATCTGCAGTATCACATCATCTTCTCTGCAGGAATCCTGTTGAAGGCAATTAATTGTTAATTAGCAATGTGCCAGAAGACAGCTCAGGAAAGGATTGTTTGCTGAGTGAGTCCAAGTTGTCATATGTAATTTATGAGGTAGAGCAGTTGCAGTAGCACAGTTTCTGTGTGAACATACTGGGGCTGCTTTAGGGAACTTAACATATACTCCTTAAATGGTCGTTCCAGTGCTTAAATGCTGACAGTGCTAAAATACAAATAAATACTGGATATGATAGGGTGTGTTTGATAAGAGCTGATCAATATTAGCCAGGCAATTACTTTACTGACATTCAGCTTCAGCCAAAAACACTTCAATAAAGGAAATATTCTGAAAATATGTATTTCCTATTATTTTGCACTGAGGTGGGAACAGTAAATCACCTTCCTCGTGGGTTGGCCTGTCGTTTGGAGCTTTTCTCCTATTCCAGGTCTAAAAGTGAGCCAAACCACTCCTTCACTCATATCTTAGGATTGTATTTCTTATGAAAACATGCTGCTCATTCTGGTGTGTTCGAAGACGACATTTGGCAGACGGTGAGGTGTTGCTGCCACCCCTCACTGAGCACGAGTATTGCACAGGTCACCATGTTTGGGAGGGACCCCTGGGCACTGCCCTGCACCTTCAAGGTCAACGTTCTCTGTAGGTGATCATGCTTTGAACACAGAACAGGACTTATTATATGAAGGCATATAATAGCGATATATTTACATTTCCATATGTGTTTGCTTTGGCTATTGATGATTAGCTTCACCTATAAATTGGAAATTGGTTTTTTGTTAGTTACTGTGGTATAGACTCAGCCTGAAGCCTGAAAGCCACGTTAGGTTGTGTGAAATTCCAGGATTAACACAAAAAGCCTGGCTGTTTGTACAAAAGAAGAGCACTGGAGCACTACTTAGGGGTTGTGAGAGGTGCTTCTTCCTGTCAGGTTCACTCCTTGCCACATGAGGTGTAGATTTGTTAAATCCTTTAAACTTTGCAAAGCTCCCCATATGAACCTGGAGCATACAGTGCACAAAGCAATTCGTTCCTCTGCTTTCTTATACAGCAAGAAAGAAGGGCTGGGATAAGATAAAGGACTTCAGGTGCCTGCAGAGAGCATCTATAATCTGAATTATATTCTGACATTATTCGCTCAGTACCTTCATAGTACAAGTTCTGAAATTGTAATATAGTTGAAAATACGTCCAGATAATCTGAGCACTGAACTCTCCTTTGTCTTCACTCCTTTTCCAGGTTGTAGCACCTCTCAGTAACTGTGAGTCAGACATGCTGATGATATGTATATCTGCATGAAGACTGCAAATTCAGTTTCTGATTTGGAAGGATACTTGAATATAGCTGCTGGTGGGAAAGCAGTTGTGGTGGTGTGTATTTAGTTCTTCTGAGGTGCCTGTTTGGTACTTTTTTATTTGGTTTCATTTGTAAATAGCATTAAAACATCATTCCATAGTGTCTTCTTGTTTAGTGCTGTTATTTAAATGGATAGGTACTTCCAAGGTCTTGGTTCAGTTGCAGTTTGGCTGCTAACTCTTGGAAGTTGTGGGTGAGCCTCACTACTGGGGGTTGTCTCCAAGTGCTGGCTGGCTCTCTGTAAAACTCATGTTTAGGAAGCTCAAGATACCAAAAGATAAAATGTATGTGACCAAGAAAATATGGATCTCAGACTGACAGCAAAGGACAAGAGGAGGCCCCCAGAGGGCAACATCAATAGATGAAAAAGTGGGTTTTGCTGTTCTCTTCAACTCTAAATTCAGCACCTCTACCATTGTGAGGCACTGGCAATAAATTGGACAGGGAGATATCTACAATGATAGTGGTTAAGCCTTTCTAAATAGAAGCCAAACAATCAGTTGTTGCTTTACTTAAAGTTATCTGCAACAAATAAATCTTTTCTTCCCATTGCAGAAAACTGATTAGGCACAAATCAGACAGCTTATTGCTCTTTGACTGAAGGCCAGTCTGTAACAGAATAGCTAAAGGCATCTTGCTTGTTCACAAATTGCCTTGTGATTTGAGGCATTTGATACAAAATATTGTGTCTGATTGCTATCACTAATGAAATTCTTATTGTATTTCTTTGCTTTTGTGTAGCTATTTACCCATGAAGAGTTCAACTTTGTGAAATCTTTATATAGTAGCTTGTGCAGATTTTGTTTATATCAAATCTAAACTGAAGTTTTTAAATCTGTAGAGGATTGTTGTTCCCTCCTCCCATCAATTATACTGTCACAGGGTCCTGTACTGCAGAAAAAACCCCACAGAAATCACAGAGTTACAATAAGGGGAAGAAATGTAGCCAAAGCCAAGGTTTTTAATTTCCAAAGCTGTATCACATGACTTTTGCTGATATTAAACATTTGGTGAATGTTACTTTGATCTCTCTATTACCTGTCTTGGTATTTCAACACTGTCTATTTGTGTCTTCAAAGTATGGGTCAGGTAGAAATGCCAGAACAAAATAAATAATATGAGCTCTGGCAGTAACCAAAGAGGCTTGAGTAGAGTGAATATTCCTCTGGGAATAGATATGTACATCTGGACTGTGTGTTTTAGCACCCTGGAAGAACCTCGTGGGAATGTATGTAGATATAAATTCCTTATCTTTATTAATTTCAGTTTATAAATCTAAATAAATACAGCCTTAGAACATTTGATACTTCACAGCACCATCCTTTGATGAGCAGAAACATCTGATTTGCACTCCCACCCCTGCACTTCCTTCACAGAAGTTGTAAAGGGCTCCTTGGGAGCTTGGAGACAAACTTGAATAAAACAGAACTTGAATTGCTTTGTTAGAGCACATCATTTTAGTGTGAGGCCTGGAAGGAATGGCCAGGAAACTTGTGGTGAGTGGGCCAGAGGCAACACTCCCTTCTGCAGAACTGCTGGTCCATTATCAACAGCAGACAAGGCAGAAGGAATCTACTTGGACATAACTAGAATACTTGATGTGTGATACTACTGGTCCTTCTACAGAAGATGCACTGATGTTTTAGGTAGGTGTTTTTTTCCCTGCTAACAGCCTGCTAGTTTTGGCAACTGATGGGCTCCTGTCTTACAGCTCCAAGGCTGTTGTCATCCAGTCACTGAGCTGAGCTCTGATTGCAGGTCACATGCAGGTCTCCCAACAGGCTGGAAAAGCAGCCATGAATTCATGATGAGGAGCATGAGATACACAGGTTAGTGAGTGAACTGGGATAGAGCCTGTCATCCAGAGAATTTTTTCCCTGCTATACAGAAGACTCCACCAGAATAAAAAAACCCAGGGTTATCTACCCATTCTAAAATTAGTGAAGTTTTCTGTTGCAAAAATGATGTTGCATTTCTTTAAAGTGTTCACAAGGATTAGAAGCTAGTAATTAAATCCATAAACACTTAAATTGGTAGGAGACTGAATGGGAATTATGCAAGAATACAGCAGTGGATAAAACACTTGACACCAGGAATTAAACTTTTCAAATATTGAACGATCAGCACTGATTACATACCTTTTTCATCTGGCTATAGACTGTTCTTTGCACAGAACCCCTCAATTTGGTATCATTTGTCTATTTGAAGAAGACTGTACTGAATAATCAGTCAAATATTTACTGTCCCTTAGCTTGACTCTGTTTTTAGAATTACACTCCAGAATGAAATGAGAATTCAGTTTCAGCTTTGATGTTTAAGTGCCTCCTGTTGAGCCTGCTAGGCCTGGCTGGAATGCAGAAAAACAGTGCCTGTTTTGATCCCTGCTGAAAACTAGAGGAAGAAGGGGAGGGAAAAAATAAAACAACAAAAAAAGCTCTCAAAGCTGAGTTTGGTTTATGTAAAGCCAGGTTGGAAAAAATTGATATATTCCATCCTCAATTAATAAATACCATCTGCATTAAAACCAAACAAAACCAATCCACAAAAAGACCACCCAAAACCAAACTCAGCACTGCTAAGGATATCTCTGGGAAGGACGCTTTAAAAAAGAAAAATCAGAATTCTGCAGTTTTTCATATCACAATATATGTTTGACTGGTGCTATATATGTTGATATCAAGAAGAAATGAAAGAGCCTCACCCTGCACCTGTTGGGTGCAAGTTTTTATGTGATGAAGACAGTTGACAGAGAATGTAGGGTGAGGCCCCAGCACCCACTCTTGTGACATGCAGAATTTAGAAGGAAAATTCTGAAAACTTAAACTGCAGTGGGAGTTTCAGTGTAGAAACACGATGAGGCTCCATGTGCAAGCAGGGTATGATACAGTTCTAGGTTCCAGTGCCAGCTCAAGTTAATATAAAAGCTACCCATGGGCATCTTTTAATTGTCTTCCATAAGCACGGGTAGCAGATTTGCCAGCAGTGTGAAAAGTCCATGGAGCTGAAGGGGAAGAGGGAGAGAATTCATATGAAAGAGCAGGCTGTCTCTGGGGCAGCATTTCCCTGCATGCCGAAATGGAATCCTGGATTTAGGAGAGTGAGTTCCGAAGTGCATCTCCTGGAGCTGCAGAGCAAAGCCTTGGTAGTCAAACCTGCGACTGAGTGTGGACCCAAGGGAAGATTTAAACCTTGAACCTGACTTGGGTCCTGCCATTTGCCGAGGAGAAAATGCAGAGATGACCAACAGAAGCAGGATTTAGTTTGGGCTGAGAAAGAGGGTTTTAACGGGTAAAAAAATCCTCTATTTGAGACATTGTATTCAACCTGGAACAAAAGTCCTTGTATTATTTCCCTCCTATTCTTGCTTGTCTTTTAGACTTATTTAGCTTGAATATAGAAATACCCACATGAGCTACTTCTGCATTTTCCCAGTGTAACTCGAAAGCGCCCACATTGTCTCCACACTTTCCAAATGTTCCCCTTACATTTCTCTTCCAGCCCGTCTGTCCCCCAGGCCCCCTCCCTCCTCCCCTCACCTCCCACCCTCCCTGGTTCTTTCCAGCTGAAGTGAGTGTCATCTGTTGTCGGCAGGTTCCTTTTTTGACCCTGTCAGGCCTGCACCGGACCCTCCGAGCCCACCCCCGGGTGCCCCGGCAGCGCAGCGGGGGCCGGGCCGGCTCTGCGGGGCGGCCGGTACGGGGCGGGCGCTCCGCTCCGCAACCCCC
>VXAU01005073.1:173164-200541 GCA_013399695.1 Formicarius rufipectus | reverse complement strand
AGGGGATGCAGAGGTGAGGATGCTCGGGTGGGGATTCTCGAGTAGGGGTGCTCGAGTGGGGATGCTGCGGTGGGGATGCTCCGGTCGGGATGCTGGGTGGTAGTGCCCGGGTGGTGATGAAGGAGGAGGAGGAAGAGGAGGAGGGGGGAGCTGGCGGGACAGCCTGAGGTGGGCGGAGGGGGGAGGCGGGTGTTATACCATCCCTGCGGGGAAGGCTGAGCATTTGCAAATCCCGGCTGCAGCGCGCGGGCCGGGCCGGGAAGGGAAGGGAGAGCTCCCTTCGGTATCCTAACGCTGTCCGCCTTGTCCCCGCCTTCCCCCGGCCGCCGGTGCCCCGTGCCTGCCGTGCAGCAGAGCGGCAGCCCGGGGCGATCCGCCCGCAGCGCAGCGGCTGAGCCACCGGCGGCCCCGCAGGCACAAGACAGAGCCTGCGCTGGGTGAGCAGTGCCGGAGCTCCTGCGCTCGTGCCTGCCGGCCAGAGCCCTTCAGGTCCCCTCCTCCACCACCCCGTGTGCTGCTGCTCTCGGCTGCGTGCCTGGAAGGTGCAGATAGTCTCTGGCCTCTGGTAGGTTGATCAGGCTGGGATCCTCGCTTGGGGAGGGATTTTTGAAAGGCTTCGCTATCTGCTATTAAGTTACCTGTCTCAACTTGGAAACCGACTCCTTCTCTTGTGCATAGGTTTTTTTTTTTTTTAATCTTTTCCGTTTTTTCCTGCTTTACAACTTTTCAGGCTTCCTTTACTTGCACCTGCAAATTTACGTTGGTAATAAGAAGCACATGACATGCTGAGAGGCTTTAGTCATTGAAGATTAGTGCTAACAAGTGTCTTAAAACATCTGTTTGTTTTCCTTTTGTTCTCCCCTAGGCTGAAAAGTCATGACAGCTGAAAAGACTATTCCTATAATTAATGGCAAGCCAGAAGATGCTTTGGACCCAGAAGCCTCAAGTACCAACCTTGTCCACAGCAACGATAAGAAAGTTCATGAAAGAGGTCACTGGAACAATAAAGTTGAATTTGTGCTTTCCGTGGCAGGAGAGATTATTGGGTTGGGAAACGTATGGAGATTCCCATATCTTTGCTACAAGAATGGAGGAGGTAAGCTGGCATCATATGTTGATTTACTGCTCACCATAAGCATGGGAAATAAACCATTAAGAAGGCTTTATTATGCTAGGAAGAGATATGTGCTCAGGGTTTCAGCATGTGTGCAGATGGGGAAGTATAAACCATTTGACAACTAAGAAAAAAATCATTGTATTTATTTTTATTTTTCTCAAAATATTGTGTGGGTTACTTTTACGAGTTGCTTTTATGTTAGTAAGTTGATGTAATTTTTTCAGTGAGGTTTTTAGTGTAGAAAAAGCCAATGTTCTTATAGTAGTACTGTCTGTGTTTTCTCCTGCGTGGGAATACAGACCCAAGCATACTTAAATAAATTTGTCTGGCGCAGGAAAGAATGTAACAGTTTATTTTTCAAAGAAAACACTTTGGAGAAGATGAGTGTTTTTTCTGATAATGCTACAAAGATGAAATTCTTTGTCATGTGGAAATTTTTGTAAGTCATGTACCTTTTTTTGTTTGCTAGTTTTTCCTCAGTGCTTCCCCTATTCCTACAGTAAGGTAGGGGAAGATGTAAAAAACTGATGGTTGCTCAAAGAAGAGAGCAAATCCTAATAAATTTAAAATATGAATGTTGTTTGAGAGGGAAAAGAGCAGTCTTAACTTCTACAGAAGTATAACATGTGCATATATTGGTTATAGTTAAGTATAAACTGTGTAAGATACGTGACAGTTGAGAATAAGGACATCAGCTGTGACTTGTGAAGCAATGGGGGAAGAAAAGTAACTTAGAAACTTTGTTTAGAATTCTCTGGACTGGGTTCAACATTCTACCCCCTTAAGGCAGTGTTAGAGTAGCCACCTAAGGCTGGGAGAAAAATAGTATGCTCAGTGGCTGATGTGCAAAGACCTAGGTTTTGATGGGTTTGCTTGCTAACAACGCCATGCCAGATTTCTCTTCCTTGTCCCTCCTTGCCTGAACTCAGGAGTGGGTTGGGCCCATTTTGTCTGCTGTTCCTCTAAGTGTAATGCTGCTGTGGAGGATGTTTGTTTGTAGTACCTTTCCCTACATATCTTTACTTTGGCAAATTTAAGATAACAAGACTTCATCTCTTTGCGGAATGATAGTACCGATCACTGCTGTTTGTGCATAAATATTTATATGCTGGATATGATATACAGAACACCTTCTTGTTGATTGTCAAAGTGTTCTCAAACAACTTTTTTCAGAGGGAAAAATTGAAATATATTTCTGATGTGTAATTTTCTTGTTCATGCAGCCACCTTTCCGTGCTCATTTGTATGCATGTGCTCCCCTGCCAAAATAAGATTCTATCACTTTCAAGGCTATAGTATTAGGTAGAAAGAATTCTAATTACAGTTTTGGGTTATTGGATACAAAGGATACTTCAATATCATATTGAATCACCACCCTATTTTTTAAGAATAGATTTAGTGTCTGTGATTTAATTGGTCATGTCCTGGCACCAGGAGAGGTTTGCCACTGTCCAGTTTTGTTCAGTGAAGGCTGGCTGTATGACCTGTGGCTTTGCAGCTCTCTGGGGTGTGCTGGTGGAACTAGACCAGAGTTCTGTTTTCAGTGTTTGCAGCTGATGCATCAAACCTCTTAGTGTGTGGTAAGGGAACATAATGGTAAAATAGATGAGATAATTGGGAAATAGAAGCTGGAGTATGGAACTTGACAGGTCTGACCTCTCTCTGGCACTTACTCTGAGTGGTAACAGGCAGTGTAGGCTTAAACTTCCATAATTTTACATTGCTCTTGTGGATATTTAGTTTGTGTTTTTAGGATAATTCATTTCTGTATGTTTTGAACTAGATATGTTTTGGAATATGATCTTTTTGCAAGCTGGGAAACCTGTTGTCCTCTGATTTTCATGATGTATACCCGTGGCAGAACAGTGCTGGAAAAACAGTCAAAGCAAATACTTTGGATTTCAACAAGTTGCCATGTTAAACTCATTGTCATTGTGAGGTGGATTTGATAGTGGCCAGCACATCACCTGGCCTATATGGATCTTGTTCAAACCATATGCACAGTAAATTATACAGAAGGGTCCTGTTTTAGCTGTGAGGATTCTATTCTCTTGTGAAATCCTCATGGATTGCTTGAGAGGCAGCTGAGATTCAACTCTTGAGAAATGTCTGGCTGAGGGAAGAAACCACCTGTGAAGAGATCTCTGGTGCTGTGCTGGTTCTGAAGAAGGAAGCTGCAAGTCAAATTAGCTGTTTCTGGTTTTCTTAATGTTCTAATCAAGGTAACTAAAGCATAGCAGTTGTTGCAGGTGGCAGGTGTGTTGTATTTTGTGATGTGGTTGATTAGCTATCCTGGAGTTTGCTGTTGGCTTCTAGCAAAATTGTTGATGCTTTGTTATTTTCCTAGAATTTCACATTGATATTTCTAGCTGATAAGGCCAAATTCTGCTTTCCTGGGCTTCTAAGCAGGTCTAAAGTTTGCTCCTCTTCCATGATCCTTAGAATCAGGTTCATGTAAATAATACACAAAGGACTTCTTGGATTTAATTTCTTCATTGCTGCTTTCCTGAAAAAGCAAGGAGGAGTACATAGTGTAGACTGACAGGGTGATGATCAGAGCAGAACTTTGTGGCTGAGCAAGACTGTGATACTTTCTGTGTTTGCGAGACACATAAGCAGACTTTAGTCTACGCTGAGGAACTTTGACCTGGTTTCTTTTGGTCCAAGACACTGGCTTATAGGTGAACTTTTGATATTTAGGGCCAGAAGTAAATGCTTCCTGCACTGACAGTGTGATGCCCGAGAGAGAGCTCAGGAGTGATCCTTCCTTTACTAGGAAAACTCTCACTCTGCTGTCAAGGAACTGTATTACTTGTTACCCACTCCCCCTCACTGTTCCCTTGCAGGTGCTTTCCTCATCCCATACGTGGTCTTTTTTATTTGCTGTGGAATCCCAGTATTTTTCCTGGAGACAGCCTTGGGACAGTTTACTAGTGAAGGAGGCATTACATGCTGGAGGAAAGTTTGCCCTCTATTTGAAGGTAACACACAGTTCTGTGTTCTACTGCAAAAGAATGCATTGAATTTGAAGGAAAATGAAATAAATTGCATCCAAATTGAAGTTAAGATATATTTAAAATAGAAAGCAGTAATAGTAGAAGTTATCTCTCATGTCTCCCTGTTTTTCTTTTCTCTAGGCATTGGCTATGCTACCCAAGTTATAGAGGCACACCTAAATGTATATTACATCATCATTTTAGCATGGGCTATCTTCTATTTGTTTAACTGCTTTACTACAGAGCTTCCCTGGGCTACCTGTGGGCATGAATGGAATACAGGTATGACCTCAGTCAAGATTATCACCATACAAAACCTTCCAAACAACTGATTAATATATTGAAATGTCATGGACAAAACTATTCTCATAGAAAAGTCAGTGCAAATGGGCCAATCACATCACACTGCACCATGATAAAGGAAACTCAGGGTGAAAACTTATACCTTTCTGGTTTAGGTCATTGTACATGCATTTTTTCCTGTAGAATATAATGTCAGAAGAAGATGGTTTGGGGTTTTGTTAATTCTGTAAGATATTCTGGCTAAATCCCAAGACTCTCATTTGCAATCATATCTATTCTCCCTGAATACAGTGAGTGAATTCTGCTGCAGAGAATGACCTGATGACAGGTTGCAATCTTGCTCCTTTGCTCTAATGAAATCAGGAGAAATTTGAATGGAGAGAAAAGTATTAAATGTGGGTCTTTTGGATTTGCTCTTTCAAATGCCAGATGTTGAGGGATAATGTTCATCAAGCTACTTCTGGAAATTTAGTTGCATGAATAATCCTTACTGCATGCAAAGTAGCCTCCTGCATGAACAATGAAGTGTGTACTTGTGAGGGTTTGTACCTCGGGGCTCTTCATCTGTCTCCTCTTGTTGATATTTTTACGTGTAATTCTCTGCTTATTGCATTTATACATCCCAGACACCTCTGGGGAGGATTTCATACCAATGCCCCTCTTTCCATGTTCCTGAAGTTTTTGTACTTACTGCTTCTGTTGCTGACCTATTTCAAATCATGTACCAATTGGACTGCCTTTCATGTGTGTGACTGAATGGTCGTTATCATGGCCTTCGAGCACACCTAAAGGTGCCTGAAATCTCAGTTTATGTTAGGGAACTACTCTTGGGCCCAGTGGATGTGGAAGGTTTTGGTGTCAATGTTGGCAACCCTGCAGAGGAGCTTGGCCAGTGTTGATCACTGTTCAAATTCAGCAATGATGAGCTGCTTTGGTCTCCTTTCTCTGTGTTAGAGATGATGATGATGATGATAATAATAATAAAAAGCCAGAGGAACTCTTCCCTTGCCATGTTAGGGTGAAGTGACAGCTTGTTGCTGGCCATCCTCCATGAGCCATTTGGTACCAAAAGCCACTGAAGCAGCACTTTGAGTATGTTGGAGTTCCCAGTCAACTGCCTCAGTCTGGCAATGCGACTTTCTGCCTGAGGTGTTTTATTGACCCTTGCCATTGAACTGTGCCTTTGCAAAGTGTTATAGGAGAATCCTCATGGATTTTTCTTTCTTTCCTGAGTGATCCTGCCTGTGATCTGGTGATCAAAACTGTGTTGCAGGTGCAGCAGCTGTTGCATGGAGTGTGCCCACAAATCCTTTAACCCCAAGCAGAATGTGCTGTAGGGTGGTGGCTTCACAGGATGCGTGAACAAGAGGAAATGTACTTGCATGCCAATATAGCAAACTCTTTTTGTGCTCTTTTACAGAAAACTGTGTGGAATTTCAAAAACTTAATATGAGCAACTGCAGTCAAGTCTCTTTACAAAATGCCACTTCTCCAGTGATGGAATTCTGGGAGTAAGTACACAAACTTTTTGGATCAGATGACTCATTATCTTCCAATAATTTCATCATTTACACATGATTAGATACCTTGTAACCCCTATAGCACTTAGTGATGTGCTTGCATAGCCAAAGTGAGTCAGGATGAGAGTTTTTAACTTTTTATTTTTTTTCCCCCAGAGGAGTTTGTGTTTTGCTTTTTTTATTTTTTAACTCCTTTTTTACTACAAGGGAAGGAATTCCATATCCTGAAAGAACATAGAACAAAGTGTGCCACTTGCTTGCAAGCTTGGCTCCTGCTGCTGGAGGAAAGAGCCTCAAACCCATACTAATGAGGAGACAGAGGTGAAAGAAAGATGATTTAAAATATCTTTTTTTGTTTGTTTGTTTTGCTTTGGTTTTTTGTTTTGTTTTTCCCAACTTTTCTTCCCTAAAGGGTTTGAGAGTTGCATCTTCATCCTTGTTTCACCTAACTAATACCCTGATTTCTGTATCTCATTATCTTTTAAAGCACTATGTAAGTGTTAGTTATTCAGCTGGAATAATGGGAGAGTTTAACTCTCTCATGTCTCCTGGATTCTGATTTCTGGTTAGACTTTAGGAGGAAATTATATCTTGGCAAAGAATGGTCTGCTTTTGTGGTGGCACAATTTTTTCCCACTGTGAATATTTAATCAGTGCAGTGTAGTTGCAGATTTGTTTCTTGCAGGGCACAGTGTGTGTGAAGACAGTCACAGAAACAGAATGTTACTTTTAATACTCAATGATCTCACAATTTAATGTGTTAGACAGTTCTGGGTTATTAGAATTTCTTGGGGACCCACTGATTTTATTCAGGCAGAGCCTTTTTCTGAGGCTGCTTGTTTTGAGCTCTGTTTTATGCTCAGGGCAGCAACAGCTACACTTGGAAAGACTCAGGAATGAAGACTGACCTTGAAGGGGGAACTGTACCCTGACACTACATCCTTCAATATGAGCATGCGCCCTTGTCTCTCTCTCTGAAACTTTGTCCTGCTACATAAGTAAATTTAGCCTTCATGGGCAACAGTTGTTGCTTCAGTAAATAATATTGTTTTATTTAAAAATAAAATTAAAACCCCTAAACTGGACAATATGCAAGATGCATATGCCCTCTGGGTAAAAATGTGACTTTATTTTCTGTTAAATTTTTCAGTAATCTGAACAAGTTCACATATTAAATTGAAGTGTATCAATTCTATCCACTTCCCAAACAGTGTTTTAGAATAAGCACGAGTTTCTCAGGTGGCATCTTTTATTGCCATGACATAATCATTCTACCAAAAATATCTCATAGCTCTTTAGGATATCTAGAATTAATATTTCATATAGAGTAAATGAGCAAAGTATTTTCTCCAGTGTTAACCTAATTTACCTGTTGTATTTTTTTGCTTATTCAAAAATATTCACAACTCAACCACTGATGGTAACTCCAGTTATCCAGAGAAGTAGGCAACCTTTAATTAAATTATATGGAGGGCACAGAGTAAGTCTTATCTCCTCATGTTTTTAGGGTATTTTTGTTGGTGGTTTTTTTTTTTGGTTTTGTTTTTGTTTTTGTTTTTTTGGGTTTGTTTGTTTTTTTGTTTTGTTTTTTTGTTGTTGTTGGGGTTTTTTTGTTGTTGTTTTTAATCACTGTTCATCTTTGGATTGCCTAAATTCCTATGCCAGTTTATTTTGATGCACATACAAGTATGTTTTAAGCCTGTCTCTTCTCAGAGTCCTCTAAAAATGGAGCTAAACATGATTTTGTAGCTAAACTTGAATTCAAATCCTTCAAGTTTGGGGCATATTTGCCTACCTGATTTTGGCTAATTTAGGAATGAGTTATGAAACTAGAAGGGGTAATCACATTTAGCCTTTTCTCTAACTTATATTACAGCTTTGTGTATACTAAGTCGAAAATAAGCATTCCTATACTTTTAAACTGAAATTTAAACAGGAGAGAATGTATACAAAATAATTTGTCATTTATTTGGAACTTTATTGTGCTGTGGATAAACTTTTGGAAATACTAGCAGCTTAGTGGCTAAAATACCTTAAGATATTATACTTATCTACTTACTCTCTCCAGGCAAAACAGAAGTTGCCTAGTTTTTCACCCTTAGAAGATAAATGTAGTTCCTGCCTGCTGAGAAAATTATTTGCCTTGTTAAGTTTTAAGTAGGTATGATGCTGCATGGCTTCAAAATTTAAAATAGATGTGCCACAGTAGTTTAGAAGTGGCAGAATGAGCTTTGTTAAATATCAGGACTCATTTTGCATTAAAATAACTAATTGGAATTAAGTTTGTAGTTAGTTATGTTTCTTAAATATCAGCTATAAATGCACAGTGGTGGGTTTTACGTGTAGATGTGCAGTGCAGATCAGAGCAGTTCATACAAAGTAAGCTAGACTCGTTAATTTGTCCAGAAAATCTTTCCAGCCTGTAGAGAAGTGTTCCCAGCAATGTTATTTCACTTAGCCAGAGGTCTTGTTGCCTGACAACTTTGTGAATTCTGGTGTTGGGGACTGCAAATTTATGGAGAGACTTGTGGAGACAGAGAGGAAGAGGGAAGTTGGTGGTGCAGCCTGCACAGAGCATCTGCTCACTGCTATTGTCAGGGCTGGTGTTGGCAGTGGCTGAGAATCCTCAATTCCCAATTGCAGGACTCAGCTCATCTGCATAATGATGAGGTTCCTTACAATTAATGAAGTTGGTGTCAGTGAGGGAGGCTCTAGATTTCTTCTGAACAGCCATACCATTCAGAACCTTAACACTTTGCTCTTTGCCATGCCAGGGTTGCAGTAGAAATTCCTCCAAGTTGTGGCCCATATAAAGCCAATTATTGTGTGTTTGTTTGTTTTTTGTTTCTTTGGTTTTGTTTTTATTTAGTGGTGATGTTTGTGGGAGGATTTTTTGTATTTTACCATCCAATCTTGAGTTAATCTGAGGATTAAAGTGGTAATTATTGTGAATAATGATCCTATTTACTTACTGGACTGGGAGCTCGTTTACATGTAGGGCTCAATCCTGCATTTGTAAACTGTCAAGTTGATGTTGTAACTTTCCTTGGATAACCATAGCACGTTACCACAGTCTTCTACAGTACTTTCACTATCTTCAAGGTTTCCTTTAAATAAACCCAACAAGAAAAATGCTTGGGAAGCCTCAGTGAGTACCCAGTGCATGTTTTGGCAGCGCTATGCGATGCTTTGAAGCCCAATGCTCTCAGTCTGAGAGCTGCTCGTGCTGAGGAATGCAGTGGTGTATCACAGAGGATTTGCACTGCAGAGGTGTAATAGGGGAACAAGCTGGATTTGGGTTTGTCTGTGCAAAAATGAACACAACAGACCCAAAAGAACATCTTTATTTCTGGCTTTGGAAAGGAGTCTTCTCTCTTTTAACTAATCCTGCTGGGTCTTTTCTATCATCTCATCTCTAGCACTCAGCCCTTATTTACTTGTGTGGAAGCAAATCCAAGCCCTCAGACAGGCAGGGGATTGCAAACAAAGCCTTCAGCCTTCCTGCTGGAATATTGGCAGCCTTTGTTGCTTCTGTGGCCTTGGTTACTCCTATTGCTCAAGTCAAGCAGTAACTCACCCAAGTGCAGTGATGACTGAGAGGGTGTTTTGCAGTGTGGTGAATCTTTTCTGACCTGCAGACTGATAGTTCCCCTTCCTCAGGTCTGACAGAGGATGCTACTCCCTCACTACCTTAGCAGGTGTAGTCTCACTGCCTCTGGTAATTTAGCATTCTCTCCCTGTTTTGAAAGCTGGATCACCCAGGGGGTTTTGTCTTGGATGGATTGTTCTTTTTTTATCTCTAAAGTATCTTGGTTTTATTTGTTTGTTTGTTTTTTTAAATGCTGCAGCAGGTCCTAAAAGCCTTTTGGCACAATCAGAAGAATCTCACTGTACATGCAACAAGTTGAAACCTTCAAATATTTTTATGAGCCTGTAATTAATAACTCCTTGTCAGTAAAATTGGTCTGATCCTGCTGGAGGAGCAGTAGGCAAAGTCTGGGAATTTAGACACTCTTTTCATGTTTTCCTACTTAGGAATGTCATCCCTGTTAATGTTTTAGGACTCAGTTTGAGTGAGCAGACTTACCACTGACCACTGGTATCAGTGTTAAACTGGGAAAAAAATAGGTTTAAGGATTTCTTACCTTAATTGAAAGGGTCTTGCAAGCCATAGCCTTGAAGTTTGGCATTCCACCTGCATGGTCAGCTTTTCAAGGTAAAGCAACTATATTGATAGAAATTCAGTTCTTCAATCTCTGTGTTGCAAAGGATAGGCAGGAGTCTGGAACTTCTCACTTCACTCTGGTGCCAGCATTCAATGACCTGTTCACTCTCCTGCTGGCACTCTCCCCATCCTAATGGCATAGTTTGGATAAGGATTTTATAAGAAAAATCAACAATCACAGTTTCATGGCACAGCACAGGGAATTTTTTTAGTGTCCAAACTTTTAGCAGTTAATAGTGGCAGCTGCAGTGTTGCTAATTTTTGATGTGTTAAAGCAGGCAAATGAAGGAGAGCTGTGGGATTAGGTGAGGATGTATTTATAGCCTGGGAAACAGAAGAGGAAGGAGAGGATATTCTGCTTCACTGTTTTTTCTACTTCCCTAGGAGAAGAAATCGTCTGGCAGGTGTGGGGGCATCAACCATGTCTGTGTGCTCTTTTAGCAGCTACTCCAGTCTGTCACCATGGTCAGGAATTCGAGGTTTCCAGTGCCTGGGAAAGGAGCTGGATAGAAAGAGGACCCATGGTTTTGTGGTTGATTCCACCTCAATAGTTTTTTATTGGCTGTGTAACAACAACTTAGTCCTCTCTTAAAGAAGGTCTGGTTGTTGGCCTGTCCCTCTCTGGAGGGGGTGGCACATCCTTAGCGTTTCCAAGTAAAGCCTAGTGAGAAAAAACATTGGTTTTGTCTAGGAAAAAAGAAAAGGGGCTGTTCTCAGTAAAAAGGAAAAGGCACAAATTCTTTCCTTGCAAAGTCAAAAAGAGGTTTTTCCTGTTTCATTCAGGCTGCAAATGAGTGCAGGAGTCACATTGTGGTTAATCCCCACTACACTATGAGAAGTCATTAGCAAGTTGAGCCTGATCTTGCAGTGCTCAGTACCCGGAGACCTCCAGCACCCCCCAGAACCAGCCCCATTGTGCAGGTCTTGTAGGACATTGAGTTGTGCCAGACTTACTTGTTTCTGCTCAGTTCATAAGGGGCCATGTGAAAATTGCTTTTTGTTTGGGGTCATGTGAGCTCTTCATCTGGTTTTGCCTCAAGATCACTGACTTTTCCTGAGTTCAGCTGAAAGGAGGAAATGGGATAGGTGACAAAATGTGAAGAGGATTTCTTCTGTATTGAGCGATGAACTCTAAACCAGGAAGATGAACTTCTATTTTTTTGTATTGAATATTGTACATAACAGTTTTACTATGGACAAAAAGTGACCTCAGGCAGTGCAAAGTCGAGTATTTGGCTAATAGGAAATAACAGAAGTGAGGCTTTAAGTGAGGCTTTTGCAATTTTAAGTTCACCTCTTCCATGAATCTGATCATCTGGAGTTGAAGAACTGCCTAATATTTTTGTCATCGGATCTGTTCTGATCTTGTTAGAGGGTGGATAGGGAGCAAACACTGGAAATATTCAGTATTCCATTGTCTTTGTCAGCAGAGTGGGGATCTAATAATAATGAGACCATAAAATATAAGAAAATGAACAAAGTTATTAATTGACTCAAGGCTTCTTCAGGTGCTCATGGTGTCTGTGGTTCGACAGTTGTGGGTTTTCCTTATTATTTAGATGTTCATTCATCCTCACAAAATCTCAATAAGAGCAAATTATTCCCATCTAACAGAAGGGGATCTGAGCTACAGTGAGAGTAAAAGTGCGAAGTGTGGGGAGCCCAAGGCGTTTTTTTCACATTACTTAGCATTTAGGTTGCACAGTTTATATTCCAATAAAGGAACAAGAAAATATATGTAATTCAGCTTGGTCCAAATATTAATAGACTTAATTGAAGACACCATGTTCGAAACAAGTAATTGTGGTTTCATTCCAAACATTTTTTTGTGCACTTGCATGAATATTTATGGAATTTTTTAAAACAGCAACAACAAAAAACCCCAATAGTAACTTTTTTTTTTCTTTAATGGCTATTTAGAAGGGTCTCCTTTTTGCATTTTGGTGGCAAGAAACTGAACAGACGTTTCACTTTCTTGACTGTGCTCTGTACAGGTTGGGAATTTCATAATCTTCTCTTGAGGCAGCTTTGTATAAACGTTAAAGGACTGTGGGGTGTGGACCAGGTTGTGAAACATCTGGCAACCACCTGAGAAGTGGACAGGATTATTCTCTCACTGCCACAGCAGTTACTGAGATGGTTCAATTGAAGGGGTTACCTGAGAATAAGGAGGTTTGGGGGAAGGCTGTTCTGGTACTTGATGTGTGAATAGTTAGACCATCCAGTGCCAGCTTTGTGGCAATAAATGTTTGTTTATACACAGCTCTAAGAGGAGGGAGGGAAAACACTGGATGAGCCTCCTAAGTTTGGCAGCTCAAGAGTTCTTGCAGCCTTTAGGCTAAAGCAGAGCTGTGCAGGTGGGTTTCCAGCAGGATGGAGGAGCTCTTTCTCTTCCCTGCCCTGGACTCTTCTCTCACTTTCTAGAAGTTCACTCATCATACCCGTGTTTCTAATTTTGGTTCTTTGAAGGGCCTCTTCAGAGGGACCCGAATGCCTGCATGGTTCTGGGATGTGGGTGAGCTACATCCGTGCTGATTTTAAATCTTCACTTGGTGAGGTAATCCCTGATCCGTGCTAGTGCCTGTGTGGCTTCTCCACCTCAGCTATCCAGTTATCCATCCTTCCTTATGATTCCACCCCATCCTACCATTCCCAAACCCATGGCTTTGTCTTCTTTGAGCAGTTCAGTTTAATCTCTCTTCTTGGGCCATTCACATTGTCTTCTGGCTTGTCTCTAGATCCAGTATAATTGTTTCCCCCCTCCAGCCACCTAGTCCCAGTCATTTCAGCCAGCCAGTTGTCTGCTCCTCAGCCTTGCATCTGCTCTCTAAACATTTTCCTCTTCTCCCCAAATTCCTCAACCAGCTAATCATGGGCTGCTCTTCCTTCTGCTCGTTGCTTCTCCTCCTCCCCAGGTCTGTCTGCTGCTGGGACAGCCTGGTCTCCTTGTCCAGACAGACTCATTCCAGTTTACCCAGTCTCCCAACTCCCCATAATCCAGGTGTTTTTTTCCTTCCCAGTGTTCTGCAAATTGTGCAAAGTTAGTAAATATGCAGCTTTGTAGTGTTTTGCTGGAGGAGTCCAGGGAGTTTTTATCCTTCTCCTAATGAAGTCTCCTGGCAATGTGTGCATTTCTTTTTAATTCACCTAGAAGGCTGTGAGCTTATCACAATAAATACTTTTCCTTATGCCTGTGTTTTGGATGCAGCCAAGCATTGCCATTAACTTTTTGAAGGTAATCATCATAAAAAACTTCTGTTGAAACAGTAGGAGTTTGAGTAAGCACTCTTGTATCTGAAGATGGGATTTTACAATGGAAAGTTTTAAATAATAAAAACTTGGTGTTAGGAGACAACTTCATCTTTTGGAAAAATAACTCTAAAATCTTATCAACTCCTTTGCAATAGTTGTAGCTACTGGAGGTAGTATTAAACCTTTCTTTGATTGTGAAAGTGCAATAAACAATTTTCATCTGTTATTTGTTTAGTTATTTAGACTGATACTGTTATTTTTTTTTATGAATGATGTCAAATATTTCACTATCTGCTGCTGAAAAATTGTTTGGGGAATTTGTAGCATTTGGTTGGTTCCTATGTGGAAATATGGGGAAGTGTTGGCGTGCAGTGATGGCAAAAATAGAAAATACATTTTTTAGTAAAGATCATACTAAGGTATTTAAAATATCACTCAGTTACACACTTGTAAAAGTTCTAGCAATAAAATTTTCTACTAATTGTTGGAAAACATGCACAGGGATCTGAGTGAGGTGCTTAAAATTAGACCTTTAGAAGCTGCTTCTTTAGATACTCAGTTTTTCTGAAGAATAGTAATTTTTTTTAAAGAATTGGTGACATTAAGGACATTTTCATTATTGTAGCTGACATAGGAAAGTGTGTTTAAAGACATGTATATCTATAGATGGACTTTTTGCTGTTATGAGGACAGAACTTCATGAGAGTTCACCTGCAGGGGTAAAACAAAAAAAGTCAAAGGTCTAAATTACCATAAAACTTAATTGTGCCATGGCGGGCTTGGCCAAATCAGTCAACAGCAGCACATGTCAAAACAACCAGGCATGTTTCTTCTGGCTTTGCCAGCTTTTCAATTGGTTTCTCAGAAGTTATTGATTTGTTGGGTTTGAGGGTTATTTTTGATTTTGTTATTTTATTTGGTTGGGGTTTTTTTTGCCTGTCTGTAGTGGGGTATTTTTGTTACTAATATAAAAAAACCCCTCTACTGAAAGGCCTCCTTTCAGTGCAGTCTGATTTTGTGCAGTTACAAAAGCAAGCTCGTTCTCTTCTTCATGAGTTATTATTTACAGCCTCCTACAAGTATCTGAGCAAACTCTAAGTTTAGAAAACTAAAACCATGATGAAGTTGGTGGCATTTGCTGCCTGAAACTAACTAGTCCCCCCTAAAGAAGAGAGGCCTTGCACAGGACAAGCTGAAAAGTTGCACCAGTGTTTTACAGAGTTGCCCACCCCAAGAACAATTTCCTTCCCCAGCATCCCATGGGAACTGGATTTGCAAGACTAGAGGTGCAAAATACTTGCATGTAACTCTTCCAAGGCATATTTTTCAGTACCTCTGGAATCCTTTAAATGTGCATGTGCCCTTGTAAATAATAGCCTGTTATTTTCAACTCTCCAAGAATGTGTCCATTAGATTTGCTCCCTGTCTTGAAATTGAGACTCTGAAGGACCTCAGTGCGAGGCATTTTAGAGCCTCCCAAGTAACTGCAAACAATGTCAGAGAGCAGTCACATTCATCCCCTTGGCTATCTCAGCATGGGTGCTGTGTCAAGCGCAGAGGTCCACGCAATTAAGCAAGCCTCTATCTGGTTTTGGCTCTTGAAAATGTGTCATCACAAGAAAAAAGAGGTTTAGGTGCTGTGCTGGTTCAGAGTTAAACCACCAGGAGAAATGAATCCAAATCAGAAAGGGATTGCAAGTCAGAAGAACAATTTAATAAAAGATCACATAATACACTGAGACAGAAGGAAAATCAGTTTGGCCCACGAAAGCAGATGTGCAGCCCAGCACAGCGGGGCACGAGCAGGATGGAGCTCACCAACCCCTGTGCTGAGCACCACGTGGGCCCCTTGAGTTCAAAGTAAAAAGAAAGGAAGGAACCTGCTGGTGAAAATGATGGTTGCAACTCAGTGCCAGTCTCACTCTGGTCAAGACCCTGCTCCTCCTCTGGATCTGATGAGAGATCCCAGTCCCAAACCCCCAAGCAAATATCTGCTTGGGCTCAGATGGGAACACCCAATCCCTCCCCCAGGGTGGGGAGTTTCACCTGGAGTGATTTACTCTGTGAGGTCAATCAGGGCATATTTTTGGCATCCCTGATGGCCCCTGAGCAGACATGACCCCTCAAGTGGGTGTGAATGTGCTGGTGGTTCCCCAGAGGGGACTTATCACACCTGAGTCATTGGTGTGAAGACAAGAACACTTCCTTATCCCACAGAAGTTCCTAAACACCCATCTTGTACCCTGAGGGGTGGGGTGTGCCCTGGGCAGCTGCTGCCAATGGGCCATGGGGAGCAGTTCATGAGAAAAATGACACAGAGGGTTTAGAAAACACCCCAGTGACAAACTGGTCCTGGCTGCTCTAACCAGGCCAAACGCTTTCTAGAAGTATTTCCCAAGTATGGCTTTGTAGATTCAGGGCATTAACAGAAGAGGTGGTTGCTTGGGGTTTTTAATCAAATTTAAAGGAGAGATTGAGTGCAAAATATTATAGTGAACGCAGGCTGGAGGAAGAAAAGAAAAGCAAGTCCTTTTTTGGTAATTTTTTCACTATTTACCACTGTATTCTTATATGGCAGCAGAATTGTTTTGGTGTGTCAGGAGACTTCCTGAGGAAGACTCATTAAATATTGAGATGGAATTCTCCTAAGGGCTGCAGAATATCCATCAGTGCAGGCCTTGGAACAGGCATAGTTGTCCTCTGTGTGGAAAGGGAAATAACTGATATCTTTCCAAATTCCCTTCAGCCACTGTTCAATTATTACAATTCTCACTATTGGGTTTAGTTCATAAATGAAAAATGGAGCCAGTAGAATTTCCCTGACTTTAATTAAGAATCATACTGTAATTTGCAAGTGGTATTTTAGGAAGACCCTGGAGCAGTAAATGTGGACCAAGGATTTGGGATCCCCCAGAATAGTTCCCGTCCCTTTGCAGCTTTCTTTTTTCTCTTTTGACCTGTGAATTATTCTTTACTGTTTTTTCATGTTTTATGGGTTTTTGTAAGAGGGTTTAGCTCAGGACCAGTGAGTGTGAGAAATATATTGGCAGAGGAATTTTTTTTTGCCAGTCAGGTAATGGTTTTATTTTGGTCTGCTCTGAAGAGATAAGGGCTTACCATCATTTTAAGATGAGTCTGTAGCTGAGAGCTCTCTCTGAAAGGCTTTTGTGTTTTACAAGATCACGCAGGAGTTCCCAGTATTTTGTGGTATGTATTTGTCATTACTAACATTTAATTAATACAGAACAACTGAGTATAACTCTGCAGACTGTCTAAAAGATTCAACACAAATATTGAGAGCATTTGGTTTGCCTTGCATTTCTCCTGGCTGCTTTCAGTTTGCAGCTGGTGCTGCGTGTTGGATGAATTTAAGCCACCCCAGGTGAATAAAAAGGGAGGTTTTTGTCACTGGGTGGCTCCTTTAGAGATGAAGAGAGGGAAAATTGCAAAACTACTGAAGGAGTCATTGGATGTACTGAGAGATTACCAACAAACTGTAGAGCAGAGATGAGTGGAGTACAAAAATTTGACAGGAATAAACACTCAGGCTTGCTTAAGAAGAAGTTGCTGTGACTTTAGTGAAAGGGGTTGAAGGAAAATAGGTCAGAAATGGTGACAGAAGTTGGGTGTTCTGTGTTTATCCATGACTCACTGTAGATATACACAAACACACACAAAAAAATGGGAAAAGCAATATGTGTATACACAGCTAAGTAGTGTCATGTTGCATTCAGACAACTTCAGTGCTGACTTTTATGAGACAAAGATTGACACAAGAAAGATGTTATTTGCAAGCAGTATTAGAAATTTCAGGGGAAAATGTGTAGTGGAAAGTTTAATCTTTTTAATTTAATATGCACAGAAATGGGTAATGAGTGGAACAACATTCAACCCTGTCAAGTATTGAGGAAGGAGGAACTAGGCTGAATAGCAGCAAAAGTGGTTCACCTAGGAATAATTCACTCTGCAATGTGTAGGTCACACTGAATATGCTGTAAGAAGTAAATATTTTAGAGCTGTGCAGCTCTAGCTGAGGGATTCTTGCTAATGTGACCACTGGGAGTTGTCTGTCTGCTGCTTTGAGCAAAAAGCCAAGTGTGGAGTTAAGTGGCTTTCCAGCAATGAATTCTTACACTTGGAGAGAAATTTACTGGTGATTCTTTAAGTCTGTAACCCATAGACTGTCTCCTAAAAGCTGAAATACATCATTGGAAACTGATGGCTGGAGAGTACAAGCAGGCATCCAGCAATGTCTGTTAAGGATAATTTGTAGCACTTCTGGCAACTGATGGGTATTTTATTTCCTGTTTTAGAGTTTCCATGAAACCTCTAAAAAGAGAGGTTTGTACAGTACACAGTCTGTATCCCTTGTCAGTCCTGGATATGTAACATTCAGAAAAGGCAAAATGTCAGCTCATTCTGACCTGCAGTGAGAATTTAGCAACCATACTCTGTTCATCTCATGTGCTTTTAGTGACCAGATCTGCTACAAATTCACTGTGAGTTTGTGTTTGTTTAACTGAAGAGTTGTAGCCATGCTTGTTCTGGAGGTATTTCAGTGATTACCACCCTGCTGCCCTGGGAAAAACCTGACACAACCATCCCATTTTTAGTTCCTAAGTACTGGACTGAGTATTCCTAAGTATTAGGGAGGAAAAGAATAATTTCTGTTCAATGCCTTCTCTTTCTCAGACATATATGTCCTCTAAGTGGTATTAACACTGTCAGTGTGCCCTTCTTGCCCATGTCATCATCACATGGCTGAGCTCCTCAGGTGAGGAAGCCAAAGCAGGTGTCATGCACTGGCCAGCTGTTCAGTGGATCTCCTGGAAAGCTTTGCTCCTTCACTCCTCCTAAATCCAGTTTGTGTAATTTGGATGCAAGTAAGATGAGGCAACTGAATGTGCAGGCTGAGTCCCCCCTGGCTGAATTCTGCTGTTCATTTGGTGATGCAGTGTATGTTCCGTGTCATACAGGAGTGGTGCCCAACACAGTAAAGACATGGACCTGTTGGGGAGAGTCCAGGGGAGGCCACCAAGGTGAACAGGGCGATGGAGCAGCTCTGCTGTGAGGAGAGGCTGAGGGGACTGGGACTGTGACCTAATTGCAGCCTACCAGGATCTGAAGGGAGCCCACAAGAAAGATGGAGAGACTATTTACATGGCCTTGGAGTGACAGGACAAGGGGGAATGACCTCACACTGAAGGAGAGTAGGTTTAGATGGTTAGATTTTAAGAAGAAATTCTTCCCTGTGAGGGCGGGCAGGCCCTGGCACAGGTTGCCCAGAGAAGCTGTGGCTGCCCCATCCCTGGAGGTGTCCAAGGCCAGGTTGGATGGGACTTGGAGCAGCCTGGGCTGGTGGAAGGTGTCCCTGCCCATGGCAGAGGATCTTTAAAGTCCCTTGCAACCCAAACCATTCTGTGGTTCTATTACAGCCTGAGACTTGCAATTACTAAGGGTTATCCTGCTCAAATATATGTTCTCTCTCTGTAAAAGGGAGAGGTCTCCCACACATTTTTGTCCAAGTCCCTCGTCAGGTGGGTGTTCTTAACAAGAATTTTCTTCACACTCTTAATCTTTGCTCACACAAAGAAGCTCAGAAAGTCTCTTTAATTTGACAGCTATCTTTTAATCTGCACCCCTGGAATGTATAGAAGACTGTTTGATTTATGTGTAAGAACTGAAAAATTTTTCACAGCTTTGCTATTGCATACAATGTTCTCTGTCTGTTGTCTAAGACAATATTGTACCAATTTTTAAGTTGTGTACGTCAAAAGATAATGAATCACACCAGAGAAAAGAAATCCTGGAAAACAGTACAAGTAAGAATTATGATAATATATTGTCCAGAGAACTAACAAGACTCTTTTTAGGTTCATTTTATTGAAGCATAATTTTTTTTTTTACTTTGTCCTATATGCAATATGTGTATTTTTAGTAATAAGTTCTGAAAAGTTTAGAAAGTAAACCACTAGCTTTTGGGTTTCATAGAGTTTTATATTCAGCATTAAGCACAGATTTTGTTAAAGTTGACCATATGAGTGTAGTTATCTTGAATTGTCATATACGTGGAGAACACTCAAATCTTTAGAACCTTGTGCACTCTGCTTAGTTCTTTCAAGGGTGTGTGTTCCTTTGAAGCTGTTTCTTTTCCCTCTCTGAGTTATGGAGTCTGGATGCATGGATCAGCCTCTCCCAAATGAGACAACTATCAGCACAGATTAAAGGGTCTCAGGGAAATGTTGCAACTTCCTGGAAGGTATTTCAGGAATGGGAATATATGGGAAAGCTTCTGTGCTGATCAGCAGAGTTCAGTGGTTTAATGGAATGAAAGGACCGATTTCACTACCTGAGAGATCCCTTAAAGTTGTTAGTTGATCAGGAGAGTTGAGGCAGCACAGACCTGAGCAAAGAGAAGTCCTCAAGATTCTGTGTGAGATGGAGGGAAAGCTGCAGTGGCCAGAGTCTGGCCCAGAGTGAGAAGGAACTTTGCCACCTGTGTTCCTGGCTGGGCACATACAGATGGAAAAGTGATGCCCAGAGGTCGTCTGGGTCATGTTTCTTTGGTTTTTTTGGTTTTTTTTTTAAAGTGTCTTGGATACTGCTCTGAATCAGAGAGGGAACATGAAGGGACCTTTCTTGAATAGGTTGAATCTGGTTTTCAGCTTTCCAAATAATGAAATAATGCAATGAGTGCCCCATTGCATTCCTTTCAACAATGTGTTGGCCACTGGTAATCATCTTTTTCTTGTAGAGCCTGGTACAGCTCCTCACAGTGGAACACTTGAATAAAGACACTTTCTCAGGAAAATGCAGTGTTCTCTCAGCCAATAATAGAGTGTTGTGAGCTTTCAGAAGGTTTGTTTTCAAATGTGCTTGCTTTTCAGCTACAAGTGCTCAGAAGTAGCATCTATTTCCTAATATGCCCCTCTTCAGCAATTCCAACAACAGAGGAGCCCTTCTTCCTCTCAGATGTACTGAGATACTAAATTGAGAGGTGTTTTAGTACATTCTCAAACAAATTAAAACCATTTTCAGTAAATATAGAATATCTGTTGAAGTAATTTCCTCGTGGGATTTTATCTTTGTAGATGTTGGTGGGGAAACACAGGCAATGATGTTAACTGAGAAAACAGAGGTAACCCTCAGCAACAGTGTATTCTGGGGGTATGAGTAGCTCAAGGTCCTTGGATGTTGTCTAGTTTCTTGCTAGGTGTGTTATTTTATGTGCACTTCAAGTATGCTGATGTTTTTGTATGGCTGTTATATCTTCCTGACTGTCCATTTCTATTTTTTAGTCCACATTTATACTTAGATTTATGTTAAACTTAAACAAGGCTTCCAATATTTGGTACAAAAAGCAGAATAAATATATGCGGTAGTAATGGTGGCATGATTTTGTTCAGTCTGACCAAAACCCAGCATTTCTGACAGCCACCCTTCAGAGATGTGTCCTATTATTCCACTTACACTTATCTTTTATTCATTAGACTCCTGTAACTTTTATTACTGTTCTTCTGTGTTATGTATAGGAAGAAGAGAAAACTTTCTTCAGTAGCATTTAGTCCATGTAATTGTGGGTGACTGGAGGCAGTGAAAGCTCCCAGCAGTGTCTTTGGGTATGAGACACATTGCAAAGCCTCTCTGGTTGGGATTTAATGGTTTACTTACAAGCAAAATATCCTGTGTAGCATTAATACTTTGCCACTAATGATTTGAGTGAACCTTTGCATTCCAAAGCCACCCTAGGAGCAGTGACACTTGTTTCCTCCAATATTCTGCTCAAGATATTCAAATGCCACCAGGCCCTGCCTCCTTTCCCAGGGTATTGATGGTTGGAGGAGCTGAACTGCTGCAAATTTTTAAATAACAAAACAACATTCCCCTCAAACACCAATAACAAAACAAACTCAGAACGTGCAATAAATAATTTTGAACATTGATCAGTTTGTTTTCAAGAAGATCCAAAAGTAATTCATGATTTGTGCCTTCAGTGCAAGACAAGTCTTTCTCACAGTGAAGTTTCACATAGTCTTGTGTTGTTGACAACAGACTCTGCTTCAAGTGGCTCGTACTAACCAGTGATCTTCCGCTCTAGTAATTCAAATTGTTACCTGCAGCTGCCTTTGCTTGGTGTGCTGGGAGTTAGAGGGTCTCAGAGTTTTGTCTGTTAAGGAATAGTGTTGAATTTCTTGTATTTCTTCAAAGAAGTTGCAGCAGTGAATTCTAGTGAGGAAGCTTCAAGGTGTTTGAGTGAAATGTCTGTGAAGATATTTCTCATTTAATTATGGGCATTTCACCAAAAGATACTCAGCTTGATAAATCTTGATATGAATAAGGGCAGAGTTATTTCTCTTCACCCAAGTGTGATACAAACCAGCTGGACTACAGAACTCACTGTAGACTTCCATAATTCAAATGCTTGCTACCTCAGAACAGAGAGGAGAGCATCCGATGCTGATTTTACTGCTCTTGTTCATTCTCTGCATTCAGAGTTGAGGGGAACAAGGTACTGTGGGGGACTTGCAGGGTAGGAAAAGAGGAGGAAGACCTAGAGAAAGACCTGCCCTAAAAGACAGGAAACTATCTTTTAATTTTTGTCTGTGTGATTTATGTAAGGTCGTGGCAGCTTTTGGCTAGAAGCTGAACTGCTGAGGAGCAAAAGGCTTTGATCTGACCCCTGAAAACACCAACCTCACTTTTCTTGCATGCAGGGGAGAATCATGTTATTTTTTAAATGCTTCCCCTTTTTGATTTATTCAAGTTGAATAATAAAAGAACAGGGGCAGATATGAGAGTTATGTGCTGTCAGACTTAACTGAGGCTTTGTGAGAAGAATTTCATATTCTGATTGCCTCCTCTTCTCAAAAGCAGCATGCCCTGCTGCTGTTTCAGAGGTTTCAGCAGGAGAGTTTAGGCCTGGCTCTACAGAGGGCTGTGTTGTGCCTGCTGAGGAAATCACTGCTGGCCTCTGGGCAAGGCTTTCTCCTCCTTGCATCTATTCTTTCCATACATTGTATGTGATAGTTTAATTATAAGTTCTGGACTTGTTGCTGCTTACTTTTGAAGGGAAACACTGCTCCTTTGTTCTGCTTGAACAAAGAAAATACCAAACAATTTGCAGCACTTCGGTGTAATTAAATACTCATTATGGTGCTAACTGTTCGAGCTGATTGGCACCACGTGTCTTAGGAGCAGCAGGGATAATTGTGTTGAGCCTACTAATTTGCCATTTGCTCTCTATGACACTCTACAGAAGACTCGGGCCAAGATTTCTGGATGGGTAAAGTGGGTGTCTCTGATATGTGAGACTCCTGACAAAGCATTCAGAAGACACTGAGCGTTGCCTTTTTGCAGGGAGCTCCAAGGAACTAGTTGCTCTAAAAATCTTTATCTCAAGCCTTCACTGAGACTTGTGTTCTTAAGGCAAAGATGTCTTTTGCTGGGTGTGAAACATTTTAATCATGAGAGAGTAATACCATTTACTTATAAAGAAGTTTGTCCTGCAGTCAGGGAAGAAGAGTGTGGGAATTGAGGTGACCGGCTGCTGAATTGGCTGGCTTTGGCAGCTGGGCACAGAATACAGTGCAAGTCCAAGCTCATTCTGTGAGTTCTGCTGCTGGGGGTTGTCCTGTAGCAGGTTTTGTCACAAAGTTCTCCTCTGCATGACACGACAGAGCCTTGTGCAGAGCACCCAGGCTGTCTAAAGGGGCTGGCTGGTGCAGCACAGCCACATCTGTGCCATGGGAGCCCTGACTCGTGGCACTGCTGAGCCCACAGTGCCATGAGCTCAATAACCTTCCCCAGCCCTCCTTAGCACGGGTTTGTCTTCCCTACAGCAGCCCAACGTGTGTTCACACCTCCTCCTTCTGCAAAATAAACACTCCCCGTGTTTAGGGTGCACAGGGATGTAAACATAATCCAAAAAGCCACAGAAATCCTGGTTTGATCGAAACAGAAGGAAGTAGGTTCAGTACTGTTTTGCAGTAAAAATAAAGGGAAAAATGTTTCCATGTTGCAATTTTGCCTCAGTTTTCTTTTTCATCTTAAAAGAAATGCTACCTAAAAGTTAGTATGTGACTTCAAAATGAAAATTAGGAACTTCTTAAACAAAACAAGAACGAAAATTCTTTAGAATGCCCATGCTCATTTATGAGTTTGTCTCACTTAACCTGTTTGTAAACTTCAAGCTGAGCTTGTGCCAATATCTTTCCAACCTACACCTATAGCCAGGATATTAATACCTCCTTCTTTAAAGAAATTAGTTGCACTTCTAAAGTAGAAATTGCAGAGAGGTTGAGCATGTGATTTCCCTACTGCTGCTCTGTGCTGGGTTTATGTGCTGACTATATGCAGCACATGCTGCTTCCTTTTCATAGGGTTGCAAGAGATCAGAATTTTTACTCCAAAGTCACTTTTAATTTGATGTTAGCAGTTTCTTCCGTCAAAACTGTTCCTCCTTAACCCTGACAGAACAGGAATCTTCCTCTTGGAGTGACAGGCTCTGCATGGAAACACTGGTGCCCATCTGAGGAACATTAAAATGCATTCTGGATCTTTTCCAAGGCTGTGATCTGTAGTTTGAGGCTTTATAGTCCACTTGTATAACGTCTTTGGTTAAAACGATACTTTTTGATACCTGCAAGAAAAACAAGTTTCTGTGAATACCAGTTCTTTATTATCAGGTTTCTGTGTTGGACTCTTCACTCTTGTCATGGTTACCCACAGCCTGTTGTCAGCACACAGACATTGCCCTTTTATTGCCTAAATTCTTTTCCTTATCATATTATACCACTCTTGGTCTTGGTTCTCTTGCAAGTTCTCTATTAAAGGTGAGCTCAGAATTCCAGGACTTCTTTTGCTTTTTGAATGGGAATTTGTAAAGAGGGCAAACTTCATCCTAGGTAAAATTCCACATTGTATAGTCTGTCAAACAGCTTAGGAAAACTTGAATTTTCAAGTATTTGTTTTATCAGCCTTTCTTTACAATTATGGCTCAATAATGTTATTTTCTATTCTAGGGTGCAGATATAAAATATGTGCTTCCTCTTCTTGATTAAAAGGCATCTTTCATTAAAAGCCACCTCTCTTCATTTTCGCCTGCACTTTGATGACAGTGCTTTAGGTTCTTTACAGGTCTTGGCTGGCTGAAGGTGTCCCCTGCTAGATCACTTTTCTCCCCAGTTAGATAGTGGCTGAAGCTTTGAAGAATAAAGCTACTTATTGGGTGAGGTGACAATAATTTTACCCTTAAGCAAATAATACTTTCTAGTGCAAAAATCTGTGAGTTAACCCCTTGATTTATTTATTTATTTATTTAAATTTTAAATGGGAAGATCTACCTCTATGTTCATTGTAAAATAAGAAGACAAACCTTGGGGTTTTTATTTGTGCCTCTTCTTTAATCTATTCAATCCTGCCCTTCCTCAGCTAGGCAGTAAACTCTGAGCACAGGTGTTATGACCTTGGGGCTGCATCAGGAGCTGCAGCCCTTGGAGACTGTGAAAGCCTGCACAGGTCCTGCAGCACCTGGAGATGCCCTGGAAATCCCTGGAGGTAGTTAAACCTTTTCATTGCCCCACCATGTCACCAGGTGTTGGTGCCTCCACCACTAGAGGCAGGTGAAGGAGCTTCCCTTCCCCAACCTGCTGGAAGGCAGGAGGGCTCTGCAGCGGGATCTGGATAGACTGGAGAGATGAGCTGATTCCAACAGGATGAAGTTGAACAAAACTAAGTGCCAGGTCCTGCACTTTGGCCACAACAACCCCCTGGAGCAGCACAGGCTGGGGACAGCAGGTGGAGAGGGGCCAGATAGAAAGGGACCTTGAGTGCTGATGGACAGGAAGCTCAATATGGGCCAACAGTGTGGCCAAGAAAGCCAACGGTATCCTGACCTGGATCAAAAATAGCCCGGCCAGTAGGATGAGGGAGGTGATCCTTCCCCTGGACTCTGCCTTGGGGAGGCCACACCTCGAGTGTTGTGTTCAGTTCTGGGCCCTCAGCTCAGGAAAGATATTGAGGTGCTGGAGCAGGTCCAGAGGAGAACAACGAGGCTGGGGAAGGGACTGGAGCACAAGTGCTGTGGGGAGAGGCTGAGGGAGCTGGGGGGGTTCAGTGTGGAGAAGAGAAGGCTCAGAGGTGACCTCATCACTCTCCACAGCTCCCTGAAGGGAGGTTGTAGCCAGGTGAGGGTTGGTCTCTTCTCGCAAGCAGCAGCAACAGGACAAGGGGACATGGGCTTGAGGTCTGCCAGGGGAAATTTAGGTTGGATATTGGAAAGAAATTCTTTCCAGAGAGAGGAATTGGGCGTTGGAATGGCCTGCCCAGAGAGTGGGTGGATTCGCCGTTCCTGGAGGGTTTTAAACTGAGATTGGATGTGGCACTGAGTGCCATGATTTGGGAAAGGGACTGGAGTTGGACCAAGGGTTGGACTTGATGATTTCAGAGGTCTTTTCCAACCCAATCGATTCTATGATTCTGTGATTCATGCGGGTAACTGTAGGTTGGACTCTTAAACTTAATTCTCAACTTTTATCCTAAATACATTTTACTGTAATTTAATTATCTGTATTCCTGTATACACATTACTTATGGGTATAATACAGTGATTATTGTAGGGTTTTAAACAGAGTACCAGTGTGATGCAGCTAATTTGTTTTCACTCAGTGTGGGAGGGGGAGCAGTGGAAGTCTCAGGTCTCTGAGATGCACAGATACCTTGTAATAGAGATTTCAGACCAAATGTTGCTCAGGAGAATTTATGTGAGGTCGAGCATTTAAAACATTTATGTGAATGTGTGTATATATGTGTGCATCTGGTGGTTTAAGTTGTTTAAGACTGTCCAGGTGTTTCCAAATCTCTCAGTGTGTGGAATTTAAATCCGTATCTGTGTCATATACCAGTTAAATCTTATTTTTATTGCTCTGGAAAATTGAGATTCCTGAAAAAAAAAATCCTTTTCATTATCTATAGGACTTCTTTCAGGCTTAAGAGTAATTGAAGTCTCACAATTCATGAAACATGGAGTGCTATAGGAGTAAATTTTTGCTCTTGCTTATAACCTTTCCATCCACGCAACCAAGACTACCCATGTTTTATTTACAGGCCCCAATATAATTTACATTTGGGTGTTTTTTTTTTATTTTATTTTATTTTTTATTTTTTTTTATTCTGGGTGTTTATTTAAAGTGAAAATAAAAGGCCATGAAAGGATTGTGCATCTCTCAGAGAAGAGCACTATTCTTATATAAGAAAGTTATTCTCTCAAATCAATTGTTAGCCCAAATTTCTGCAAATGAGAATTTAATTCAGTTGATTTTTGAGTTCCCATATTCTTCAAACCCTCTCTCCACAAGCAGCCCCTTCATTCTCTCTTTACTACATTTCCTAAGTTAGTAAAATGTCCCCACCCAGTGACCTGTGAGGGATGTTCAAGGCCTTTTAGAGTTGACTGGCTAGTTTTTCAGATAACAGATGCAATACAGATTTTTGCTGAGCACTTTTCACAAAATGAGGGTTTGCTTTTAGAATATTAACATTTTCAGATTTGGCATTTCCTAAAGAAAATATCTGGTAAATATCACGATCTTTTACAGTTTTGAAAAGAAGCATTTTATAATATTGTGCTGCAGCAAGCGTGGGTAGAGCCCTTCCAAATCTTCATTTGTGAAGTCTAGCCATGATGATAGTGATGTGTATTATATATAATTATATAATATTATAGTTTCAGTTACAAAAGGAAATTAATGGATGTAAATGTTAAAAGGTGAAAGTAAATGTTAGTCTGGGAAAACCAGTAAAATTGGGTAAAACCCAAAAAAATTATTAATGAAGTGGTTTATTTTCGGCTTATATATATTGGCAATAACGTCTGACAATTTTTTTTTCTTTGACTTTACAAAAATCCGATTTAAAACCTTTCCCGTTTCATCGCCGACCTGAAAAAGTTCGACTTTTTTTTTTTT
>VXAU01005073.1:117504-172732 GCA_013399695.1 Formicarius rufipectus | reverse complement strand
GATCTTATTGTGTTAGTTGTTCTACTGAGCTAATTCCTGGGATTTGACTGTGTGGGTTTGTTTTGTTTTGTTTTTTTTTTTTCCCTTTTGGTCCATTTCCCCTTGTTTGGGATTGCTTGGAATCCTTGTATCATATGTGCATAGTGTTTAGTTGTATATACATGAATAGCCTGTAAATATATATATATTCCTTTACTACATTTTCCTTTTTGTTACCTTTTTTTCCCTTTTTTGGGAGGGGGATTTGGAAGAGCTAACCAGCTCACAGCAAACCATGAGAGTCCCTTCCCCAAACCTGGATGGGCTCTAATATTTCTTTCAGTGGGAGCAGTGGAATTCCACACACGTCATGTGGTGCCGTCGCTGCACTTGGGTGTAGCCGATGACTTCTTGCACAGACACAGTTTTAGTGTCTTAGAAAGAGGATTGTAAGCCTGAGCTGTTCATAAGACCACCTGACTGCAGCAAAAACAAAAAGGAGAGTTTATTCCTCTTCGTCTGAAGTTACTTTTCTATTCAGGAATGGCAGAAAAGGCTTTCTCTTCCTTCTCTTTACATTCTTACATCTTTATGTTCCACTACGCAGGGATTTCAAAAGTACAAGAAGGAACTCTCTTCACACATAATTATGCATATTTCTAAAACTAATACACTCCATCAAAGCTATCTAACAACACACAGTTACAGCTAGATGTCAACTAAGATATATTTTATAAAATTGGTGAATTCACACAGTTCTTATCTATCTTAATTTTAACTTAATTAATAGAGCTCTTCACATGTACCATTCTGCGGAATAACAGCAGGTTCTCCCCTCAGGTCACTGTTGGTCAAGGTAATTTTGCAGGTTCAGTTATTGTCACTGCAGCCTCTGTCTTGGAAACTACTGCTGACTCTAGACTGAAAACCTGCAAAATACCTGTTCCAACACTTGAGGGTGTATAATATTAATTGTAATTAAGAAATCAGGTGTATACTTTGCGTTGGTTTGTTCATCTTGGTTTCCTGATTGCTTTCCCCTCATTCTGTCAGGTGAGGCTCGTTTGCTGTGGTTTAAATTTAGAAAGGGACATCACTGGCTGGTCCTTGCAGCCTCAAATCAATGCTGGGCTGTGTTGATTTCTGTGCCAAACCTGAATGTCCCCCCTGAAGTGACAGGAGTTAAAACGCTGTTATGCAAAAGAGTATCTGAGTGTTTTAATACACATGAGCAGAGAGAATATAGAACACCAAAAGCAGAACTAATGAAAGCACTCAATATCAGATAAAGATGGATTTGCTATGGGAGGAAAAGCAAAGTATTTAGTACTTTTGGAGTAAATGCCTTTCAACTGGACATGTAGAAGAGAGATGCTGATTCACAGCCTAGGCAAGCCAGGGCATGATGGAGAGGTTGCCTCTGGAGTAGTATCAGACAGAGCTCTGAGTAGAATCTATGAATAATCAACTCCACAGATGAAGAGAGACACAGTTCTGGAGGGAGGCTCTAAAAAAAGCACTGCTTTCTCACATGGAAACCAAAGGATACAAGGAAAAACCTTAGGGAGTTGCAACACTTTGTGCATTTAATTTCCAGTTGTGTATTACTTACTTTGGAGGTGTGGTTTAATTTTTTCCTAGTTTCTGTTTTAGTGGCCTATGCTAAAAGTCAACTGTTCAAAATGTAGTGGATTTTTAAATTTAGAAATTTAGAAAATGTCAGAGTGAAACTTGGCAGGTTTGTCGACCACACACATCTTTCATACAATGGACATTTTGACTGTACCTCACTCCTGAATTCTGTCTGTATTTGCCAACTGTGTCACTCAGACTGGTACAGCATTTTCCAGCACAGTATTTGCATGCACAGATTCCTGCAGCCCTCCTTTTATCAAGTCACTGCAGGAAAAATGCTGAGAAAGACTGTCTAGGGATAGGTACAAGCATGAATAGTTCAGAGGAGAGACATATAGAGAAGCAAAGTGATCTAAGGCAATGAGAAGATAAATGTCCCCGTACCCTCAAAGTGTTCACTGCAGGGAGGGACAGAAGTGCTTTGGGCCTGCCTGAGGAGCTGTGGCTGCCTGTGAGGAAACTGATTGTTTCTTTCCATGAGGAAGAATGTCTGAAGACGGAGATCTATTCTACCATGGTATAATCTGGCCCAGGGGTGTGGGGAAGAACACATTTTGTGCGTGCAGGTACACAGGGCTGAGCAGAACTGCACTGCAATCCCAACAGGAGCATTGGTCGAGGTCCTGTGCTCATAGGAAGAGGCTGTGGTGATTTTAGCAAGGATGGATTTCCCATTTCTGCAGTTTAATTCAGTATTTTATTGTTCCTCTATCCTTAGGGCAAGAGATTGCCTCAGTCTGTACCATCTCCTCAGAAACAGATCTTGTGTTTTGGAAGTGGTTAACCTGTTTGACCTCTTTTTTTAAGTTTTCTTTTGTTTTTCTGATAGCTTCCCTAAACTCAGCTTACTGGTAGGTGGAGTAAATTGCATCTGATTTCCTTTCAGTGACAACCATCTCCACGGGCTGCAAGGGGGAGGGAATAGCTTTTAGTCCTTCCCCCCACCCTGCTCCACCGTGGGGTCCCTCCTTCTCCTCCTCCTGCTCTGACCTTGGTCTCTGTGTTGTTACCTCATGACTGGAATTTCCATCTGCCCCACACTCCTAAATTCTAAATATGTTACCCCAGAGCTGTGACTGTGATTCTTAATTGGCTCAACTTTGGCCACCAGCAGGAAGTCCCTCCTGGCCCTGGCTGTCATTGGCTTCACAGGACAGGAGAAGCTTCTGGCAGCTGGTAGCTTCAGCCACCCTGGTAGCCCCCCCTTCTACTAAAATTCAGCGACAGAAACCTCTGACATCTCAAGTGCTGATATAGCTACTCTCTCTACATAAACATGAGTTGTCTAAGGGGCTTGATTAAGTATTCCTGCAAGTTAAAACCTAAAAGAATAGATTAATGATTGCACAGTATCTCCTCATGAAATATTTATGGCTTTTCTCCTAATTTATCTTTGGATAGCCTCTTGTTATCCTTTGCATCTCTAAGAAGGATGCTGTTCACTTTGCAGTTCAGCACTGTAAACTCTTAGAAATGACCTTGGGAGCTTTCTTGGTGTAGCTGTTGTATCTCAACAGAGAAGGATGAGGTGCTCTGACATTTCACTTGTCACTTCCATTACTCATTTAAGTCTTTCACTTCCTACCACGATGTTAGTGGAAAAGTCACAAACAGCGTAGGGAAGCAGACAACTTTCTTCTCTCCAAAGAGCAGCTGTACTGCCCTACCTACCACAAATAAGCGTATATTGGATTGAACATGTGTAAGGGATCACATCATTTCTTATTTAACTCTTATGCTTTTTGTTTTGCCTTTATGTGTACCTAGTGCCTTAACCTTCAACCTTCTCCATGGGGTTCTGATGGGACCCTGCTTCATTCTAAATGTGATGCTTGGCAAACTTGGATAGGTTCTCTATGGACTCAAAGGTTTTTCCTGGTTTGAGTATTTTTTTTTAACTTCTACATGCAAAACTTAGACAAGAGTCTTGTGAAGACTGCTAAGGTTCATTTAAAGCTGGGATCAGTATGAGGGTTTTAAGAAGTGCTTTGTGAGGGAGTTGGAGGGGGGCTCAACTTGGAGAAAAGGAGGTTCAGGGGGACCTTCTGCTCTCTGCAACTCCCTGACAGAAGGGTGGAGCCAGGTAGGGCTTGGGCTCTGCTTCCAGGGAACAAGGGAAGAAACAGCCTCAAGTTGTGCCATGGGAGGTTTAGATGAAACATTAGGAAAACTGTCTTCACCAAAAGGGTGGTCAAGCATTGGGACAGGCTGTGAAGGGCCGTGGTGGGATCACCATCCCTGGACGTGTTCAGAAGGACGTGACACTGGGGGATGTGGCTCAGTGGTGGAGCAGCGATGCTGCTTGATGGTCGGGCTCGATCTTGGTGGTCTTTCCCAACCTTAGTGATAGTGTGATATGAGGGAATTAATTCTGTGGCTGTGGGGCTGCTGTCCTTTGAAGTGCTGCATTGTTCCTCACTTAATTATCTCCCCTGCTCAGTTTGATTTGCTGAGCTGAATGCAGAGAAGGGCCACTTGAGTGTCAAGATGTTTTTTGGAAGTGTATATTAATTATATGTATTAAAGCCCCAGAGACAACAAACCACTGAGGTACATCCTCTTTGGCTGGGGCATCTTGACATATTAATAGGAATTATAATAGAAGAAGGGCTTGGAATGGATTTTTGACGTTATTGTTAATCTGTGAGTGTGGTGTGCAGGAAACAGTCCCTGAAAACTGTACCATTTATAATTAATAAATGATGTGGCCATCAAAATGTATTAATATATATACTTATTTCACACCTAAGTTTTAGCAAGGTGCAACTAAAGGTGTAGAACCCTGGGTCTTTTCACTCTATAGTGATTCTGAAGGCCTCCTGTCCTAGACTGTAATTTTGATAGGCCTGAATAATTCAATATAAAATAGACACCTGAGCTGTTGAAAGTTTATTCCAACAAATAAAACTCCACACTGTGTATTACTAGGAAAAAAAGAAAAAAAAAAAAAGCTAAGTCTGCAACTGTATTTAACTCTTGCCTAGATTTTATTTTTCATTTTTCTATTGAGAAAAATCCCCAGAATTCATATGAATAATTTAAAAGGCACCAGAGAAGCTCTCAGGCTCTGGCTGGCTGAGTGCAGCGCCATCTCTCAGTACTGAGCACTGCAGGTTTCCCCTTAGCTTTGTTTTCATGGTGCTGCTCCACCTGCATGTGCAGGGCAGGAGAGTGGAGGATGGGTGTGGGATGTTGCCCTGCACAGCCCCCAGACAACTTCTTTATCCAGACATACTAATGGTAAATTATTTGCATGCACTCCCCCTACTCCCCAGGTTATATTTATTTTATGAATGATTTATACAGTTCTCAGAACTTTAGGATTTGAAGGTTTCCCCCTTTCTTTCCAAACCTTAGTTTTTTGCTCTGGTTCTGGATCAAACTGCAATGCACTCAGTGGGAATCCACCTTTAGTATCTTTAAAATAATACATCATGCTATTGGCTGAATAGTGCTTATATTTCTGACTCTGGCTAATTTTGTGTTAATTGAGAGAGAACCTAATTTTATGCCACTCTCTCGATGTCAGAGTTCCTTCTCATTTACAACTGTGCAAAAACAAGGCTGGCATACGGACCTAAACCAAGGGAAATAATTGAAGAGGGTATATTGATCTGCCTAGAAATATGAGCAGATAGAGAATTCAGTGTATCCAGAGTGATGCATGAAAGGAATGGGAGAGCTGTTAGATTAGGTTGTTCCTTTTCCTTGAACTGATGATGAGATGCAAGATGTCCAAAGGTATTCAAAGGTATCCAAAGATACCTTGCTCAAGGTCCCCAAATTCAGAGATGGACTTTTCATACTTTCTCTCCATCATTTTCTCTGCCCTCCCCTCAGGAGTTAAGCTTCGCCTGCCAGCAGTTAAGACTCAGTCTGTAGTCCCAAAGAAAATTTATTTCTCAATAGCAGGGTATATAAAGGTCTTAATGGATTCAATGAGGCAGAAAGAAGGAGTAAAAGGACAGAAGCAAAAAAAAAAAGAAAAAAAAAAGAAAAAGATGTGGGGAAGGGAAAAAAAAAAAAAAAAAGAACTAGGGCCCATTGTAGGAGCCCAGGAAAAGGAACTAGGCAGCAACGATTGTATCTCCTGAAGTGTCTTTTGTTTTAGCCTGAAGTAGCAGCAAAGAATAGCCCTTCATGGAGAGGCTTTAACACTCTGTCCAAGGCTGATCTCTGTATTCAAAGAGGGAAAGTAGAACATTCATGAGATGCATGCAGAGTTCCTGCTCTCCGCCTCCTCTCTCTGAGGTTTGAAAACCACTTTTTTTTTTCCACTCTCCTGTGATCTGAGCATTTAAGGACACCTCAGATTTGGTTAAAAAAATGTTTATGCCTCTCTGTGGTTTTATCAAATGTGTGTTTGACAGCTGGGGAAAACATCAAATACTAAACTTAAATCAAAATGAAACTTTTGCGATTTCATTTCTTCCCAGTTGCACCTTACCAGCAGAGATCCACTTTTATATGAACACTTAGACTGGATTTAAGCCCTGGTGCACAGCTGAGGCAGGTCAAGTGTGTCTCAGTGCACATGTAGGTGTGAGAGGTTTGGGGCAGAGAAATCACCTCGTCTGTGTGTATAAAAAGGAGGGGTCTGGTTGGAAGGCGGCAGAGTGTGATATTTGCAGTGGTAATGCAGTGAAATTTGCTGCAAAATTAAAGGGGAAGGCAAAAGGCACAGATCAGCATTGAGGTGTTTCTACAGAAGAAATGCAGTGGTTGGCCAAAAGTAACACATACAGGTTATTTCTTCCATTGAGATTGCCAGGCATTCTTAGCCCATTATGAAAAAACTAAATACACTGACCCAATAGAGAGATTTTAGAAATCTCTGATGTTTGGTCTCTCCTTCCACAGAAGCTGCCCTTCCTCAGCAGTCCCCTTGCCCCCAGCCCAGCAGCCAGGGAACAACTCCCCAGAACAAGATGCAGGACAGGAGCCAAAGGACCAGTTCTCTTCGTTGTGGTCCTCGGTGGTGCACACACGGCAGGGCTGGTTGTTCCGTCAGGTGCCTGGCACTGCTTCTGGCTGTGATTTACAGCTCTGGGGGCTTTATGAAGCTTCAGCTGGGGTTGCCTATGTCCTGGTCTCTGTGTGTGCACAGAGGACATTGCTTTGGTTGACCCTTAGGTCATGTGTCTGGAATATTTCTTGCACTTTACTTTGTACGCTTCTGCTGAAGAAATCTCCTTGGCCCTTGAGCTACAAATATGAACTTGGTGTCCATTTATAGCTCTGATTCTTTAATGATGCTTCCCGTCCATGTTTTTTCATCTGAAGTGGAATAGATAAAATCCCCTACTCTCACGCACGTAGTTTGCCCTCAGCTTCTGCTAACTTCAAGACTGGCTTGTTATTTGCAGTTTGCAAAGCAGTTTTAATTATCCCTCCCCATGACACTCCATGCCTAGGAGTATTAAATTTCTGCCAGTTGAAAGGTGGTCTCTGGTTTCTGCAGGTCAGGACAGGCCAGATTTTCAGCTTTATCTACAATGTGAAGATGTCTTTGTAGCACAAATTTTGTTTACAAGGCTGCTCTTGTGAGCTTTACAAACCCTAATTCTGTATCCCACCCCAGTGTCAGCTAAAGTGGAGTGAATCCAAACTCACTCTTAAGAATGGGAGAGCTTAATGAAATAAATTGCCACACGAACAACAAAGGCAGCTGCTGGTGCTTTGCTGGTAACTAAAACACATCCCCAGGAGTGAGTTGGCTGCCTTGCACCTTCTATTCACTTCTGCTGCTGGGCAATTGAAACGCCACTGTGGTTAAAAAAGAAGATATAACTTAGAACATTCTGTATAAGCTTGATTGCATTGTAGAAAGTAGACACTCTCTATGTCTGCAGCTAGTAGATAGTTGTGTTGCAGTAAGGCAATGTTCTTAATTAACTGTAATTGGAAAAAAATTCTCAGAGTTCTTTTCTGTGGTTATAAAATGTGTCCATTGCCATCTGAGATAAGTCGCTGTGCTTCAGGTCAGTGAGGATTGTTGTGGTTCTCTTTGTATGTCACTTATTCCTGGAGTGCCTTGCTGAGGTCAGAATCTCAGGGTACCAAGTCTTGCATGAACACAGATGACTCTGTTCCCCTGAGAGCTCACCTTTACATCCACAGAGCTGTCAGTCAGGGATCTCTGCTGGGATGAAGGCAGAGCAGAGAGATCAAAGCATTTGCCTAAAAGAGAAAAATAAATCTGTGGCAGTAACATACTCTTCAGTCATGCTGTTTTCCAGCCTAATATTTTTGTCATGTGATCCCTCTTGTTTTTTCTAAGCATCACTTTTCTTCTCAGACTGAAAATCTGCTGAAAACCACAATGAAATTACTTCACACTGTCAGATCAGTGCCCTGCAAGTCAGCCTTGTGGTGATTTAGGGGCTGGATTTAGAGGCTGGTTAGCAGGGAAGTTACAGAGCAATAAACCTTTATTCAAGGTGTGAGTGACTGCATCGTAAGAGATGTGGGAGCCATAGGGAATGGAAATGTGGAGAATGAGGGTCTGGATGCCAAGGATACCTGTTAATTTAGGTGGTGAGGCTATTTATTGTACTTTTTTATTATACATAATGCACAAGTAGTATTGCAAATGCTTTATGGTGAATACATCCCTCAGCTGTCAGCAGAGTGAGAAGAGCTCATACTCCTCAGTGGGTAATAGAAATGGGGCTGTCATCCTCTGGGTAGAAAAACCCCACCTCTTTCAGTAATAAATGATGAGCTCTTTATTACCCTGTAAATGTCCTGTACTTCCCAGTAGAATCATAGAATGGTTTTGGTTGTCAGGGATCTTTAAGGGTCATTTGGGCAATTGTGCTGGTTTAGAGTTAAACCGGCAGGAGAAACAAATCCAACTCAGAATAGGATTGCAAGTCAGAATGACAATTTAATAAAAGATCACAAAATACATTGAGACAGAAGGAAAAATTCGTTTGTGCCACAAAAAAAAACAAATGTACTGCCCAGCACAGAGGGGCACGAGCAGAATGGAGCTCACCAACCCCTGTGCTGAGCACCACATGGCCCCCTTGAATTCAAAGTAAGAAGAAAAGAAGAAACCTGCTGGTGAAAATGATAGTTGCAGTCTGGTGGCAGTCTCACTCTGGTCAAGACTCTGGTCCTCCTCTGGATCTGATGAGAGATCCCAGCACCAAGACCCCAAGCTTATCCCTGCTTGGGCTCGATGGCATGCCCAGTCCCTCCCCCAGGGTGGGGAGTTTCACAGTGGGTGATTTACTCTGTGAGGTGAACAATGGCATATTTTTGGCATCCCTGATGGCCCCTGAGCAGACATGACCCCTCAGGTGGGTGTGGAGGCAGGAGAACTTCCTTATCTCCCAGAAGTTCCTAAACACCCAATTTGTACCCTGAGGGGTGGGGTGTGCCCTGGGCAGCTGCTGCCAATGGGCCATGGTGAGCAGTTCATGAGAAAAGTGACATAGAGGGTTTAGAATCCACCCCCACCCAGGGACAAACTGACCCTGGCTACTAAAACCAGGACAGCAATACAGAAGACAATTCATAGAATCCCAGAATATCCTGAGCTGGAAGGACCCAGAAGGACCATGGCAGTCCAACTCCTGGCTCTGCACAGGATACCCTGAGAAGGTTGTCTGAACACACCTGGAGCTCTGGCAGATCTTGGTGCTGTGCCCACTGCCCTGGGCAGCCTGTTCAGTGCCCACCACCCTCTGGGGGAAGAACCTTTCCCTGAGATCCCACTTAACCCTGTCCTGACACAACTCCAGGCCATCCCCTGGGTGCTGTCCCTGTCACAGAGAGCAGAGATCAGTGCCTGCCCCTCCCGAGGAAGACTGTGCTGAGGTCTGACCTCACTCTTCTCCAGTTTCACGGTCACAAAAGAAAGAAAAGATGGGGTGCAGTATTGGGATACCTTCTTTGCCTGCCAGTTTACAAATCACTTTTCCCCCTATTTTTTGCCCTGCTGCACAAGATCAAATACTGCTGTGTATGCTCAGAAAACTGCAGAATTGACTGAGAAATCATTCAGAGGTGGCCACTGACTGACACACCTGCTGAGTGCTTGGAAGAATGATAGACTGCATTGCAAAAAGAGTCTCCTATGTGACTAGCTTTGGTGCAAAGTTCTGAGGAAATTCCTTATTCCTGCTGTATTGGTGTTTCATGTTTTTAATATTTGCAGCTATTTAAAATTTCCTGCAGTTATTTGCTGACTTCTCACGTGCTGGCTGCAGTGTCTCTTTACTTCCTTGCCAATCAAGGCCTGCATGGCAATAGTAGACTCTGGTAAACATATTGATTTTTGCTGAGTGACACCTTTTACCTTTTGTGGCTGCCTGGAGGAGGAGTTCAAGCTGGGTAACCTCACCTATCATCTTTTTTGGTAGTAGCATTTTATCCACTTCCCAGACTGCATCCTGCAGTCCTCTTTTCCTCAATGGTGGTGTTCAATCAGGAATGTGTTGTTGTTGTTTGGTTGAGGCTTTCTTTAAAAACACATGAGGAAAACCAAACAAGACAAGAAAGGAATGTTTTGGTAGAGCTCTATTTTTTTTTTTTTTATTTTTTTTTTTTCTTTCTTTTGTCTTTACTGTTGTCTGGATTGGAAGAATGAGTTGGCCAAAAACTTTGAGTTAATTCCAGTGCATATTTAAGATCTTAGACACTTGGTGTGACAGGAAAAATCACGCCCTGCTCTGTTGTGACCCTTGCATCTCATCTGCTTTGCAGGTCACATGTGTTTAGGATATGTCAGAACGAAGCCAGTGGTGCCTGCAGTGAGGGCTGGAAGGACTTTTGGGGTGACTAAGGGGTTAAACTCATGTACAGCCTTATGGGTCCCCCATTTCTGCCCATGTAAAACCAGTAACAGCACTGGAAATACAGGTGCTCAGGTGGGATAATTCTGACCCACTGTAAATTGTTTTGCCAGAAATGGGGTTGTCCTATCTGAGGAATTAGTCATCCCATATTAAACCTTTTTCAAGCAAAATGAAGCCCTCTGTGCACATATGGAACTAATACCAGTATCTTTTGTGCACAAAAACAAACTAGATGGCATCCAGAGGTCTGAAAATCCTGGAAGGTTCTGGAAAGGAACAGCTTTGATTTATAAAAACTTGAACATTTTAAAGACCTTTATAAAATGGAAAAAAAAAAACACCTCAGTTGATTAATTAGTCCTAATTTATATTTAAAATTCTTCCTGATTGTTTTTAAAGTTGACTTTTACTTGATTAAGTAGCAGCCTTTAATTCTGAGATATGTGGCTCTGCAAATTCCTTGCTTGATGTGAGCTCTACAGAAACACTGCTTGCAGTAATAAGCTCAGCCAGCACGCTGAAGTTTGTTTCCTCCTCTCCCTGCCCACAACCAGAGGGCACCTTTTCCTCTTTGTGCACTGGAATGTTAAACAAAAAAAACAAAAAACAAAAAAAACAAACAACAACAAAAACCAAAGAACTTTGTAGTTCTAGGATGCCATTATTTCGTTTGCCATTCTAGTTGGAGGTTGGCCCATTTATGGTGGAGATGAAATAATGAATTTCAATCAATAGCCTCTTCAGGGTTAAAAAACTGCCTAAACCAAAACATACACCCCTCTTAAACAAAATTCACCTCACCCTCTAGGTATGAGGGACAACGATACCATGGTGGTATCATCAGGCACTGCTAGGGCTGTGTCTGCTTGCCAAACTGCAGTGCTCCTTTTGCTAAAGGTTTTCTGCAACTTTCTGCATTTAAAATTGACACGCAGACCTCCCCTTGCTGCACAGATTTCTCTTGGGCACGCTGTGTGTACAGCTGTTGGAATTTCTGCATTAGCAGTGTGATAAACACACTTTTGGAATGTGTTTAGTTTTAAGAATCTATCAAATAGAAATAGAGAACACTCTTGGGCATGTTAGTGTTGAGAACTGTTGCAGCTTTTATTTTATTTTATTTTATTTTATTTTTTATTACTTTATTTTATTTTATTTTATTCATCAGTGTAACTCTTCCAAGGACACTCAGGCCATTGGTAAGTGTAGGATTAATGTTGAGTGTGGACAGTAAAATTTTGGAGACTGAGGGTGCAGGTCATTGCATTTCTTCAAGCTGTATTTACTAGAGGTATTTGTCTTGAAAAGAAATTTTCCTGATCCCCTCCATTGGCATTTAATAACAGCAAAAATGTGGCAGCATTAATGAACAGTGTGTGCAAAAAGTCTTGCCATTTTTGATTTGGGGCTGTGTCCCTGTTAGGGCTGGCAAAGTCAGTGTAGATTCACTAGAGAATCCTTCTGTGCTTTTTCAGAGCAGTCCCCAAAAACTGCTGTAAATCCATGAACTGGTTTGTAGACTGTAAACTTGAGCTCACCATATAAATAGTTCCTGTGGGCTTTAATAAATTGAAACTACTTCCAGAACCGTAGGGAGTGGTTGGAGTTGGGCCAGGGCAGGTTTGGGATGGATCTCAAGACAAGGTTCTTCCCCCAGAGGGTGGTGGGCACTGCCCAGGCTCCCCAGGGCAGTGGACACAGCCCCGAGGCTGCCAGAGCTCCAGGAGGGTTGGAATGATCCTCTCAGGGGCAGAGTGGGATTGTTGGGATGTCTGTGCAGGACAGGATGGTCCTGGTGGGTCCCTCCCAGCTCTGTGATTCACTCTCAAGCAGCAATCAACACAAAATTGAATGTGTATCTTGCTGAAGGATGTCGGTCCCTTCCAGGGGTTAATGTGCTGTGACACAGTCACAGTCCTGCAGTCATGGCCAGTGCACAAATCCCAGGGGGGTCCCTCCCAGCTGAGCATATTCTATGATTTTCTTGATGCCTTAAATCAGATTTTATTATGAATTTGACCAAGGCCTATTCAGACTGTAATGGATTCTTGAAATACAAGATTAAAAGACCTTCTGTCAGGGTCCAGCCTGCTGTTAGGATCACTCCCATGTTTTTAGCAGCTCTTGGCACATTGTTTGTCAATGATTAGGTCATTATTAAGCTCTCCAGGTATCAGGAAAGAATCTGAGTACCTGGCTTTACCATTATTTAGTGCTTAAAAGCAGGTGCTCACATAATTAATTGCAATAATGTGATAAAATTAACTGCTTCTACATGTTATATAGGCTTTTTGTGGGTTCTGGGCTTTATTGAGTATGTCTGGATGGAGAGAAAATTCTGCTCTTGTAGTCTAACAAATGAATGTTTTGGGGCAGGATCTGTTAATTTTTACCCAGATATACAAAAGTCTCTCTTTGCATTTGATCTAGACAGTGTATTTTTTGGATTAAATAGGAGGCCTGAAGACCTCATCAAAAGAACCAACAAGCTTGAAGAGCAATTTTAGCAGAAAGAAGACAGATCTTGATTTTAATGGTCCTGGGCAATCTGGAAACAAAAGCAGCTGTGGCAATTAGCTGGGAAATAATTCCAAGCAAGAAATATTCAGAAAACTTGGTGCTGCATCAGGAATACTTATGGGGAGAAATAGCTCATCATCCAAGGGAATTGTCCACTGCGTTCAGCTGGGAATGTGAGCTGCTACCTCTGGTGCTTTCTCACTGACTTAGAATTTTAACTGGATTCCTGGGCTGGCTCTGAGAGCACTTTTGACTCAGCCCTTCACCAATTTTTTTCTTCCCCTCCTTTTGGAACTTTTGACTACAGGTAGGCAGGTATTTTTTTATGTTTGGTTGGTTTTTTGTTTTGTTTGGTTTGTTTTTTGTTTTTTTATTTGTTTTGGTTTTGTTTGTGGGTTTTGTTTGGGGTTTTTTTGATTTGTTTTTTGAACACAGACTATTTGAAATGGAATTTGGAAAGTGCTGAAAAGTGTATGAAATCAGACTCAACATAAAGAATAATTCTTGCTGAACAAAAATGTGGTGAACAATTTTTTCACCACTTTTTAATGTGGGATTATAGCCTCTAAATAATGACTTTTGCTTGTTAAAGCATTTTTCATTCCAGGGAGATTTCCCTTCCACTCATTCAGCAAAAAGGATCTCAAATCAAAATTAAATATATATATATTTTTTTTTAAAATTAACTCCATGAATTTTGGAGTGAAGTTCTCATCTCATTGTAAAGGAAGCTGTTTCAGTCTGACTCAGACTTTTATTTACCTGTTTATTGCCTTCACCACCATGTGGATAAAAATAAGGACTTGCAGGGCTGTGCCAGGTATCCATTTTCCTGTGTCCCAGTCAATGACCTCAGTGAGATGTGGTATCAGGAGTGTTCATTCCTTTCTGCTGCTATTATTTCATGTAGAATCTTTTGCTTCTTGTGATCACTGTGCATTTAACAAGGTTCTTGCATCCCTTCACTGAGTGTCCTCTCCTAGGCCCAATTTTCTGGCTCATCTCACATTCCCAGTGAATTTTTCTACTTTGATACTTACTCTCAGCTCTCAAATCTCATTAACTTTTCTTAGCTGTTGGCTTTTGAATTTGTTGCTGCTCTGAGTGAAGCTGTCTGCACTCACACATGATTCAGTGGTAATTCAGGAGAAATTCTGCAGTCTGTAGGCAGTCTGGTTAAGGCTGGTTTACTGGATTATTCTGGAGGAAGATTCCCTCTGTGGCTAAACAGAAATGACAAACAGAAGGTGATGCTGAATAAACCTATAAAACACAAAGAGAAAACAGAAGAACCAGGCATTTTGCAGGTTCCACCCCCTACCTCCTTCCCAATCACATAAATCCACTCACAGGTGTCCTGCTGGGTTTTTGCTTTAGTTTCTTTTCCTGCATATGAATTTTTAGCTTTAAAACATAGGTTGACCTACAATGTTTTCCCTCCTTTAGATCTGCTTTTTAAAACCTTGAGAATCAGTTGTTATTCATTTATAATGTTTGATGCAATTTTTCTTGTAAATCCAGTTCTTGTGGAAAATAATCTCTTTTCAGCTGGCCTTTGTATCTACATACATGCTGTAGAGGCAGAGCAGCACAAACCTCTTTTTCAAAGAATGCTCTGAACATTTCACTGTACAGCATGGCAGTTGAAAAAGAAAATGTTTTATGGTGGTATCATCTGGTTTTAACACCTAGGAAGACAGAATTTGTGAAAATGGCAAATATTAGTGAAGCCAAGATGTCTGGGTTGACTCTGCCATGTAGGACTGCTTTTAAAATTTTGATGGAAATGCTGCCCAGACTGGTGGTACCAAGGTGTGTCCACACAGCCACCAGGGTGTTGGTGTTTCCAGTCTAGGTCTCCATGGTCACAGTGTCAGCTAAACCAACAGGCTAAACGACAACAGGCTGAAAACACCCAGAATAAAATAAAGATGAGCTGGGCATGGGCTGAGGTCAGATTTTCCATATACCTCTTTAATACTGAATTAAGGCTGGCAATTCCTGCACTGGGATGTTTATAGTCCAAGGGAGCAATAGGAGATTTTAAGACTGGGAGATTAGTGAGCCAGCAGTTTTCTAAAGCATCAAGTGAAATTGTGAAAATGCAGTCAGTTCCTTACAGGGCACTTGAGCTCGAGCACTGCAGGGTGGAATTCCCTCAACTTCCTAACCTCAAAGTTCTGTTTTGTTCATGGAATTCTGGTTGAGTTTTGTTCTCAGCAAGAGCCAAGCGAAGGACTGAAGTTCACTGCTTGCTGTTCATGCCTCACCTGCTCCAAGGCTGCTGTGAGGGCATGTGTGAACCTCAGGCTGGTGTGTTCTGTAGCAGCTTTAGCCACAGCAATCTGGTTGGGGGCGTTCAGATTTCTGGGGGTTCGTGGCTCAATTCCCTGCTTGCAGGGCTTCCTCCAGGGTTATTGTGTGTTTCTTCTGCATTGTCTCACAAGCAAAATCACCTTCACTTCAACCTCCATGGCATGATCTCTCTGGAGTGTTCAGAAAAGACACCTTTTTCATTTTGGGCAAGAAGTTCAACAGGAGTCAAATGTGAACCTGTGCTCATATTTGTGCTTTAAATGTACTTAGGTATGGAAAGATGAAACAAGCACCTAGTTCAGTTCCCATGAGCTTTATGGTGCTTCACTCATGCAATCATTGCAAATACACCTAAATATATGTATGATTAACTGTGAGTGACACAGATATTTGTCTCCTAAAATTTAGGTATTTAAACTTCCAGTAGTTGGTACTCAGCTTACTTCCTGTACTTTGATACTTAAAATTCATGGCAGTCAATGAAACATCTAATCTCAACATCTTTGGTCTTACCGTACTTTCAATTAAGCACCTAAATATAGTTAAGAGTTTTTAGATGTCAGTAGATGCCTTTCCACACTCTTGTATGTCTAAACATCTTTGTAAAGTTTTCTTTCAACTACATTGTAAGAGGAGAACTTGGTGCAAAAACTAGCCTGCCAGAAATTTTTAGTTCCCAACTGCTTCAACATTGGCATTGCTCTGACAAGGGTTTAAAATAAGCAGTTTGAGCATTGGGATGCAAATTAACATACGAAGCAATTAAAGTCAATTAAAACAGGATGCAGTGTAATTAGAAACAGTTGTGCTCGCATTGAAATTCAGAGAGGTTTGATGTGTTGAAAGAGAAGAAAACAATTCAGGAAACTTTTAATGCCTACAGATGTGATGATGCTACTAATAATGGCACTGATTTCTAAAATGCCCCATCCTCCCTCAGCTTCTGAGCTTTTGGTTGATGCAATGGAATTACTGGATTATTCTGGAGGAATTGATGCAATGGAATTACTGGGAGACTCCAGCAGCACCTGCAAGTGGTGCCTCCTCTGCCCTCTGGACACGGGGCACTGACCTGTGGCAGTGCAGGAGAAGCTGCACTTCTGCAGCCTTAGGAACTGTGGGGCACTCACACCTAGAAATTTTCAGAGGTGTCTTGGGAAGGGTGTTCCTCTCCCACGTTGCTTCCTTGGTATCTCTTTCTTTGTTGTTCTGGGTACATGCACTGGTGTTTTATGGCCAAAAATACTGGGTCAATTGTGCTGTATTTATATCCCCTTTCTGCATGGCAGCCAGAAAGGGAGAGTTCACAGTCCTCTAAAGATGAGGCAGAACTGCCCTGATGACAAAATAATATACCAGGGATGGTGGTTCTGGTATTTGCAGTTGTGGTTCTGGTACTTGCAGTTGTAATTGGTGTGGATGGGTTGGGGAAGGCATTTGGAAAAGCAAACAGAGGGGCTTAAATCTGCAAGCCTGGAATACAGATGATGGGATTACAAAGGTCCCTTTGCCTGACCTCTCTTGGGTATAGAGATGAGTGAGTTTGGCTCTTCCTTGATGGAGAAAATCCACCCTAAGGAACCTGGGGAGAAATGTCCCTGTGCAGGGCTGCAGTTGTTGCCCTGGTGAAGGGTTTCAAGGCAGAGGTGGGGTGTGCAAGGCAGCAGGAGATGTGCTGCACATCAGGGTGTGGATGAAGCACGATGCAAGGAAATGTCATTACAGATATTCAAGTGCAATACCTTCAGTGTCATCCAATGTATGTGTCTGCTGACTGCCCTCTGTTGAAAGCAACTACAGATTTAAACCAAGCAGAAAAAGATAGCTGACAACTAACTGCAGAGACATGACAACCATTAGCTGGCTGCACCATCCTTTCCACCCAATATGAGACTCAGAGTAGGACTGTGCCCATTCTCTGCATTTCTTTTTTAGTTCTCATTACCTGATAATCTGTTTTGATTTGAAACTGAAGTGTGTAGAGACAAGTTCTGTTTGAAGGCAGCCAGGTGGGTCAGTGTGCCTTTCCACTAACACTCAATAATGGAAGCAGTAGGGTAAAGCTTTCCATTTTGCCTTGTATTGACCTATGAATTCATCAATTCAGATGTCTGAGACCTATAGGCATATAATGGTGATCTCAGATTCCTGGGAAAATCACAGGTTGTGTTTGCAAAAGGTGTTAAGGCACATGAAAGATAAGTAGATGCTTAAAGACAGTGAGAGGGAAGGGTCTTAGTATCCCTTAGGACTTTTAGTTCCTCCACTTCTGAGTGTACTGCACACAAGATCATTTTGTGTTTGGGGTTGATTTTGGTCTCAAAATCAAATTTCAGTTCATTAGTGATGAAAATGTGTTTAAGACGTCTGAAAGAGGTCCATTCTCTGATGTATCACTTTCATTTACATGGGCATGAGATTTGAATTTAAAATGCATCTTTTTCAGAGTGTATTTTTCACCAAATGATTTTTCCCCTTCTGGCAGCTTTTTGAGTAATTTTGGCTTGTGGAAGGCAGATGTGTAAGAGAATCATCTCATGTTACAATAGTTACACCTACTCTGCTATAAAGAATTATGGAGATTTAATTTTAAGACAGTTGTTCTTTAAAGAAATATTTATAGTGCCATGGAATTTGTCATTTAATCCATCTCTGAGTGTGAACAGTCATGTACTGCTCTCAGGTTTTTGATTGGAAAATGGGACCAATTTTACTCAGGTTTTTCCTTTGGAAAACAGAATTCTTGCAGGTTTTCAGAAAAACTCAGTCATTCCTCATGTGGAGAGCAAACTAATTTCTGAAAAAAAAAAATAAAGAAGGGCCGTATATGTGAAAACAGACATTGCTGGGCTTGAGCACTTCAGAAATTTTGCCTGGAGGTGCTTTGTATGATAAGGGTTCTGAAGCAAATCCCAAGGAGATACACATAGCATGTGACCTTTAGGTTTGGTGAAATGTTTATACCTCAAACACAGCCATGCAGACAAAGCAGTTCTTAAGAGAAGACACTTTAGTAATTGCCAGGTAGCATATATTGGTCTACAATGCATATCCTTAATTAACTGCCCTTATCAGTGCATTTCTCTGTACCTGTGTTTGGAGCAGTACGTGGTACAGTGTGCAGATACCCAATGGCAGTGTCTGGTCACCTGTCACAAGGGGTGAGAAAATAATATATTTAAAGAGAGCTTCCCAATCTCTCTAAAAAAGAAGTATTGATCTTTCCTACAGGACATGAAGAATTCAGAAGAGAGAACAAAACACACCTGCACGAACAAAAGCATCAAACGCACTTTTCCTCCAGAAAAGAACCTGTTTTTATTTTACCTAATGGCAAAATGGATGTGCAAATGAGGTTTGGTTGCAGCTGAAAGAAAATATTTCTCTAATGTTTGCTTCTCCTGGCCAGGTTGTGTATGTAACAGCCACGTTCCCCTACATCATGCTGATGATCCTGCTCATCCGGGGGGTGACATTACCAGGCGCTTCCGAGGGCATCAAGTTCTACCTGTACCCCGACATCTCCCGCCTGTCTGACCCACAGGTAGGATTGTTGTCCCTGTGTTTGCCACTCCCATTGGGAAAAGCTGCAAGGGTTTCTTGGGTTTGGTGTTTGAATACAGGTGGTTGCTGCATCGTTGCTCCTATTTGGAGACTTGGAAGAGTGGAGAAGGCTTTAAAGCCATCGCTGACTATGTGTGTTTGAACAATTGAGGTTCTGAGTTGAAAAGTAACCTTGGCTGGGAAATGAGAATTTCCAGAACTGTTTCATTTGGAGCTGGTGCTTCTGCCACTGAGGGGCAAGAGCACTGAACAGGGACAAATTTATGTGAGGTTTAACCATTTTATGCTTCTTTGCTCATTCCTAATCTAAATCTCAGGATTAGTAGAGAAATTATTAATTGCGGTGGTTGCTCTCTTTGAGGCAGAAGTCTCTACATGCTGCAGCCAAAGAGGAATTAAATACTCAGACCAGGAGCTCTGCCTGTTTTGTTGTTTCCAGAGTAGAGGTGCCCATGGAAATAATGGATTCAGTTTGTTTTTTTCCAGTGACAGATCAGTAAAATAAAACTGTTACTATATATAGTTTGTCTGATACTGAAGAGGAAAAATGACACGATTTCTATAGAACCTGACAGGTTGAAGACAGTGTTTTACTTATCTGGTCTGGCAATGTAAAAGACATTATACAGTGTTACTCCTAAGGCTATTACAATTTAAAATAGATCCTGAGGTGGAGATAGAAAGGAATTTGGGAATATTTGTCAAAATGAATTTTTTATCTGCTTGGTGAAAACGTGTCAGTGTAATTTCTTTTTTCACCTCTTCTTACTGAAAAATATGTACTTTATTGCAAAATACAATAGAGGGGGCCCTTCAGATAATTTCCTTGAAGCTTCTGAAATGACTGACTTGTGTCAAGTTTGCTTTAAGCAAGTAATATTTCTTCAGAAGAAAAAAAAAGCAAACACCAGAAAGTAAAAGCTTCATTTAAAATATTGAGAATTTTAGATGAAGATTTAGTCACCTTGCCTCTTTGGGATTCAACATTTCTACCATTCTGTGTCAGCATAGATGGGGCATGAGGGAGGGGCTTTGGAAGTGGTGTCAGAGTGTCAGATTTCCAAGGCCGGCTTGCTTAGGGGTAGCCCCAGGTCAGCTGAGAAATTAGTCCCCTGATAGGGGAAAATGAGTGTTCTCTGCCACACTCCCAGTTGTTTATTTGCAGCACAGCATGGACTGCAGTCAGTGCACTTTGCCCTCAGCCCTGAGGGGCTGTTTTAGCTGAGCCAAGGATTTGTCTATCGTTAACTTGGCTGAGAACAAGGGTGGCATTGCTTTGTTTGGTACAGGTCTCGCTGGAGTTTCACCCACTGTGTGGCTCTGACAGCTGAAGTTACCCACTGCCCTCACCAGGAGTGTCACTGAGTGCCCCCCTCTTGTGCCACACCGTGATCGTTGCCCCACCTGCAGTCTGGTATGGAGGGACAGAATGGCCTGGTTTGGAAGGGATCTCAAAGACCATTTCATTCCACTCCCTGCCTTGGGCAAGGACACCTTCCACCAGCCCAGGTTGCTCAGAACTCCATCCAGTCTTGCCTTGGACACTTCCAGGGATGGGACAGTCACAGCTTCTCTGGGCACCCTGTGCCAGGGCTCCAGCACTCTCACAGAGAAGAATTTTTCCCTAATATCCCATCTAAACTTCCTCTCCTTTAATTTGAAGCCATCCCCCCTTGTCATGTCACTACATGCTCTTGTAAATTGTCTCCCTCTTTCCTGTAGCTCCCTTCAGGTCCTAGAAGGCCACAATTATATCATCCCGGAACCTTCTCTTTCTCTCATAGGAGAAGTGCACTCCTTGTATGAATGGGAGGTAGTTCTGCTGCCTGAGTGTTGGTTCCTTCTCTCTTGCAGTGGTGGCCAAGGGGCCTGTTAACAGGATTTTGCTGTGCATGTGGATTTCTCACGTGCCACTGACACCCTGCTTGTGTTTGTCATTGAAGCAGGACATGCAAGCTTAGTGTCACTACAAGCAGGGTTTCTATGCCTATTTACTACCCTGTTCTCATTTGCAAAGTAATAAGTTGTTGCCATGACAATTTGCAAAACACACAGCATCAGTGTGGCAGCCTGGGAACCACAAAACTCTTCAGAAGGGAGTGTGTGGCTGCTTGTGCCACACTCCGAGCTCAGCTGAGGCTGAAATGCCTTTTGGGAATGGTCAAAATTGAGCCAACTTCCCCCCTGGGGCTCAGGGAGGCTTTGACACATTCATCCATGGAAAGAAGCTGAAGCAAAATATGCCATGACAGGGGTGGTGAACACTAACATGGGTAGTTGAGCTGTAAGATGCATGATGAGTTGGTTTCAGAGAAGCATTTTTCTGTTGAAAAAAACCCAAACAACCCAGCTGTTCCATCAAACTGGGAAAAATTAATTCAGTATTTGTAGAAAGATGTCAGGGTCATGGGTGGGATCTCTGGTGGGTTTTCAAGAAATAAAGGAAGTTTAGCTTTTCAGTCCTAAAGTAGAATTTGGCACAACTAGTTTTATCTTAATAACAGTACAACAGCATTGGCTCAGATTACTGCAACTTTTAGTTGATATATAGATATATATCTATATATATATAGAGACATTTTGCATTTTATTAAAAATGTCAAACTTAATGTTCAAACCCACAAACCTTTGAATAAGCCTTTTCTCAATTGTTTCTAGCGTTTTTTGCCAAGAAGCGCATATAGGGCAACGGAAATAACCTTGAGATTTGTGCCTCTTTCCATCTTTGTTGCTTTGGTTTTCAATTTACTCCCCAATATCAGAGCAAAGAGCTTGTGTACCAGCAGAGGTTGTTTGCCTCCTCAGCTGGAGGTCTGTTTTCTGTCTCAGTACCATTCCAGGGTCTGAGCCTGTGTTAGGAGAGTGGTATTGGAACCCCAGTGCCAACTGAGTTTACTGTGGATTAAATAACTTCAGTTTCTCTTCAAGTCTCACTTGAGTTTGAAGTTCTCGATTCTTTTGTCTTTGTGCAATTTGCATTCTGTGCTTCATTACATTTTTCCAAGCAGCTGTTCATCTGCCTTCCCATCCCTCTCAGCTCTTGAGTGCTGTGTTCCACATTCCATTCGGATATCCCACCTCTGCAGCAGTCCCAGTCCTCTTGATGTCAGATGCCACCTTTTGTCCTGGGGGTCTGTGCAGCTCAAACCAAGCCCTTTTGGCTGTAACAGTGGACGTTGTAACAGTCTGAAGCTGCATTTAAGCCTTAGAAAAGCTTTGTGACATCATTGGGAAGGTCTCAATAGCCTTCATGCTCAAATTGGCTTGAAATATATCCCTCTACCCTAAATCTGGATGGTACAGGTGCTGTTTGCAGCTTCAATATGGGATCTTTCCTGAGTTATAACTCACACAAAAGAATAATTTTATCAAGTTTATAGGATTTTTATATGGGTTTTGTATGCAAGTCTGACTCAAAATATGGTTCTGTTCGTCCCTCGACAGGTTTAAGTCACTTAATAGGTGGTTGTGCTTGTATGTGGTGCTCACTGTTTCTTTTTAGGGAATACATTTGGTTCTTTGTAAGAGGATCTGACAAACATTGGTGCATGGGAGGGGCTAAGTGGGTTAGGTACTAGCAGATGTACCACTCTGATGGATCAGGAAGTTGGACAATGATATGGAAAAACATACACATGTAAATTTAAACTCTTCTGTAGCGTTGGATTCTTAAAGTGAAGAGGAAAACAAAGCCAAAGATTTCTTGCTTATTGTGTGTTTGTGTCCTAATAACTGGCTGAGCTACTCTCTTTTTTAATTAAAAATATGTATTAATGAAGATATTCACTATAGCAGCTGTAGGGATGAGCATATCAACACAGACAGAATTGCACACTCCTCTGAACAGCTGGTGCATACCAAAATCATGAACAAATTTACATTTCTATGTGGAAAGAATACAGGTTGTGCTTTATCTCTGGTACACCCTCATGTGAATGTTCAACATGATGAATGAGGCCAAATTACATCCAAGGTACAGAAAATTCAGAGCCATGATAGCTAGAATTGATTTTATATTTCTCTGAACTTTTGTTTACAGTGGGGGAGAGATAAAATTGCAATGAAATTTTTGATGGCAGGAACATTTCTTCAATTCCTCTCTCGTAGCTCAGCTGTGGGAGTTCACCAGCAGGTACCCATGGCTGTGCAAGGCTTCCAGGTGTTCCCATGGGCATTCCTGCAGTGGCTACTCCACCCCACTGGAAAATTACTTCCAGAAGGACTTCTCCCGTAAATCTGCCATCTGGCTGTTGGAGCTGTAGCTCACTGGACCTTACTTCTTGGAAATAAGAATCAAAACACAAACACACAGCAACGAGCATCAGCTTAACCTGAAAAACTGCTCACACGTGATGGGTTTGTAATACAAGGATGACTTTCTTCCTTACATTGCCCTCTGAATCAGGAAGTTATCTCTTCCTATGTTTTCCTTTGTGGCACTTGGGCTACCTTTCCATGGTCTGTGTTTGGAGAAAAAGGAGCATTTTAGTATATGGGATATCTGGTTTAGAGAAAACACCTTTTTTTAGTCAGTATAAAATAACTTAGAATAAACGTACATAATTGTTTTAATGAAAATTGTCATTTTTCCTTACATACTCCTAAATTTTTGTATGTGCATGATTTTATTTTGCTAGTTATTCACTCCTTGACATGATCTTAGTATGCTTCAGCATACACATAAAATTCTACTTTTAAAAAGATGCTGCACACCAAAACTGTAAATGATTGTTTCCAATCAGGCTAATTACAATATACGGATGAGTGAGAGAGATTTGGGAATACTCTATAGACATAGAGGCAATATTTTCTTAAATCCTGATATGAAAATCCAAACTGGAAAAGAATTGAGAATTTATCTTCTCCTAATTTTATTTCCAGTGCTTAGGAATGCTGAATTCTCTCAGCAAGCAGAAACAACCCAGACTGAGTCAGGTTTGGGATCGAGGGACTCTCACAGTCGTGTCGCCACCTCAAGGGTGCTGAAGCCTTTTACAAAGGCAGTGGAAAATCCTTCCTTTGAGATTGGAACAAACTGCTATGTTGGAACAGAAGTGTTATGTCTCTGAGTAGAATCAATTTTGGTTTTGTTTTTGGGTGGTTTCATGCCCTGAAAATCAAGGGAACTGCACAGGTTCCTGAGGAGTGGATTTCTGACCTGTACTGCATCCAAGCACCCTGGTGCTTAAAATGGAAACCTAGCAATTTTCATAGGTTGGCAATGGAGTGATGTCTAATTGCTGGAGAATTTTGGGATGCTTTTGATGTTTTGAAATGTGATAAGTAATGATCCTAGAGGTCTTTTCCATCCTTAAGGATTCCATGATTCAGTGAGTGAGAAACTTGCAGTCTTAATTAGGAATCTGCTTCATGGGTTGCATTCAATACTGGGTGGTCAGCCTAGTTTTAGGCTCAGTACTTGGAGAAGTGGTTCAGGGGCAGGGCACAGGTCCTATAATAGCCCTAATTTTAGTACTACCTTCAGCAGTTTGCTGCGTTTTTGACCATAATAATACTTTGTGCAGCCATTAATTACTTTTTTTTAAACTAATATTTAGTTGGGAGAAAAATAGTAATGAGAGGAGGATGTCGAGTTCCTGTCTCACTGGCACAGTTTTGCTGAAAGTTACAGAATTTGCTCTTCTTTTTCCCAGCATTTTTTTCCATTCTCTGTGTTCTTTGCTTCACCAGGTATTCACTTCCTGAACCAGGCAGTTCTGACACTCACATTGGGTTCCAGTAAATTTAAAAACCAGTGAAATGTCAGAAATTCATACAAGGGCACAAAGTATGAAAATCCTCACCTGAATTTACTATCTTTATAACCACAGTTCCCACGTTACACATCTTTGAACAAACAGTCTTTGTCCACTTGATATGAAAACCAGATTTCAAACCATTCCTTCAATGAAAGGATAAAAGTGTTGCTTATGTGAGGCTCTTGTATTGCTGTTAGGTAGGAAATCTCTACCCAAACTTTTAAAATTTAAACTGGAAAAAGAATTAGTTCTTCTCCAACTCTGCTGTTCACACTACCATTACAAATTTCTGAAGTTTGATATTATAAGGGAAGTGCAGATACAGGCCAGGATGATGCTGAGAAACACTTTGCCCCACAATGCAGTTTATAATCTCCACAATGAGGATCTCTTCCGTTTGCTGTGCACTACAGCTTTTGCCTTATGGATTGTTTATGTGGTTTTAAAGAACTGGAAGAGCCAGAAATGGCAGAGGTGCTTAACAAGGCCATAAATAACTGCAGGCATGGATATTATTCCAATTTTCCCCAAAGAAGGACAGACTTGAGAGCACGTCGCATTTCCCCTGCTCAGAGGCACAGGCAGAGTGTTCTCTGCAGGGAATGGGCAGTGTAGTGATGAGGAACATACATTTCAAGAGGATGGCATGAAAACATCTGGGGGCTTTTCCTAGGACAAGAAATGACTCTCAGTGATGTATGGAGCAGCTCAGTGTTTGCTTTCCACACAAGCTGTGCAAAGGTTTTGGGTGGATCTAAGTATGGGAAAGGCACAGTCTAAATTCCATAAATCATTGCTGGTGTGTTGGGGTGTGTGAGTGAACACGACACATCTTTTCATGCTTCAGCAGACAACTCTGGTTTATTCAACAGCATAAAATTGTGACTGTTAATTTTTATGCAGCAAATGTGCTTTCTGAAGTCCAGTTGTTGCTTTGGGGAATTATTTCAAGCCCTGGCCAAATAGTTTGCCTCCTTCTCCCCATGGTTTCTCCTTGGGTTTTTTGCTATTGTTGCACAAGCAACAGCAAGCTGAGCAGGCAAGAACAGGTTTTGGCAGTGAGAGGAGGCTTGTTGAAAGAATGGGGTCATTTTGTAATTTCTCTGGGGCTTCTGGGCCACATGGAATCTCTTCCAGCTGTCCCTGCAACCCCTTAGCAACCTTGGCACTGGAGAGACATCATCTGAGTTTCAGGGAAGCTCTGACTGCACATTAATATTAGACTTTATGGGTGATGTGATGTGCCACTGGAGGGAGACAGGATCCACACATTACCTCAGTGGACTGGCAGAGCAGGCAGAGATTTTTCACTGTTTTCATGATAGTACCTGAAAAGAAGAACTAGACAAGGTTGAAGGGCCATTCGGTGCATAGATTAATTAACATTCTCAGGAGCATTTAAAGAATTGCAAATACTACCAATGATACCATCCTGCCAGCTGCTTTAGAAGTCAAGTCTTCTAGGAAGAGAAAAGCTGTTGTTAAAAACATATGCTCCGGATGAAACTAAAAATTGGTACAAAAATACAAAGTGATATATGGGTATTAGTGAGAAAAATTATCATAAGGGAACTTGCACACAGTGAGTGAGTAAGTGAAGCAAATAAATATTTCCCTTCTACTTCTGTGACAGTCACAAGTGAGTTTTTGATGCCATAGAAATGTAGGCACTGGAACTACATTTTAAGAACTGCTAATAGGATCTTGTTAATCCTGTTACTCCAGAGGAGTGGGAGAAAAAAAGTAGATGATTACACCGGTGGAATGACATGCAGCTTGCTGATCTGTGATTTACTGCTGAAAAACTTGACTGTTCCTAAAGATTATTCTTTGAAGACCTATACCAAAAACAAACAAACAAAAAAAGGTTTCCAGTCCTCCCAGCATTTCCAAGGCTCTCCTTATTTTCATCCTAGAACTGGGATAACAGTTAAATCCTCAAAGCAATCCCACAACAATGCTGGGCAAACAGGGTAGGATGTGCACCCCACCACCTGCCCTCGGAGAGGTGCCCCACTGCAGAGGCTGGCTCTGAGCCTGAAGAGATGCCTCCCTTGGGCTTTTGAGTAAATAGAGTTGGATGAACACATTCTTTCCTCAGAGGCAGCCCAAAAGTGTTTGGCACTGAAGTTGTCCCCTTGGGGCATTCTCTGAGCTCATGGAAATCCAGACTGAGGAGGCAGTGAGGAACAGATGAGGTGCCTCCCCCCATGGTGCGTCCTGCAGCCACACCTGCCTTACTGCTGCTCTTCCCTCTTCCTCTCAGGCTGTTTGGATCCCCCAGCATTTAATTTGTATGGCACTTTGCATGCCTGTGTGATTTAGTGCAGGGGAAGTGTGGGAAAGACAGATAAAAGTGGTGGAAAGCAAGGAGAGGGAAGCTGGGAAGAGCAAGTGGGAGATGAGTGGTGACACTTGCTTGGCACTCTGCCCTAATATATGTGGGAAAACAAGCTGTCTCTCCCATCACGGACGGTCACCAGCTGCCAGGCAGCTCCCAGCAAGGACCCACATCCAGGAGAGCAAAGTAGGAAGAGGGGGAGATGGGTGTGTTGGCAGCTGGGATTTCTGGTGCTCTCCACTCTGGCTGTGCTGAACTGTTGACTATTCCTCCCTTATGAGTAAAGCATCTCTTTTGTATGGGGCAGGTTTTTGCTTAGGCTGTTGAAGCTGGATTGATTATCAGCTGCTTTACCAAGCTTTGCATGCTTGTTTCTGCCTTATGCTTGATAAAATGTTAATGTACACACTACAATAATATCACCAAAATTGCTCCTGAAGAGAAATTATAAGATGGGGTATCTGTGTGTTTTCTTAATGTCACATTCTGCTGTGGTGCATTATGTGACTGGGGACGCAGCTCATATTATTTCTTCTGAAATAAGAGTCTGTGAAGAAATTAATTCTCCTGTGTTGATGTTAAATTCCAGGAAACTTTTTAATGCAGGAATTCCTACAGAGGCCGTTCGTATTTTTAGAGGTACGTCCCTTAACTGTGTTCAGAGTCTTAATTTCCATGTGCTAATAACATGGAAATTAATGGGTAAGAGCCTCAATTAATGGAAAGAGCCTCAATAAACTGAGCTCTCTGTGACCATTTGCACCCAAATCCTGGCTGAAGGAACAGCTTTTCAAGCCACAAGGGACCAGCAGCAATAATGTGCTTTGTCACCCCAGGGCCAGCCCAGCTCTGCTGCTTCAGTTTAGGCCTGGAAATAAAGAGAGGGGGAAGAAGGATCCAGCTGGTGCAGAGAGAGGCAATAAAAATGGGTAGAGCAAATGTGTTACCAACTTGGCAAGAAATCATCAGGTGTAGATGCAGTTTGGGATAAAGGTTCACTGGACCTTCACTTGTTTGTGGTCAGCTCGTGAACTTCTCAGAGAATGCTTGAATCCATATTCTGTGTTTGCAAACTGATATTTTAACAGAAAAAAACCCACAAAACGTTTCACACAGACCAGGTCTTAAAAAAAATATTTTTATATTAAGCAGGTGGGGTTTTTTAAAATTCTTTTTTGCTACTTTTTCTTTAATTTGAAACAAGATTTCATTTAAGAATTAAAAATCATATGCTTCACTTAAGAAACGGAAGAATAACATTTGGCTTCTCAAAACAACCTTTTGGTATTTGACCAAACGCTTTTACTACTTGCCACAAATTTGCAAATAATGCAAATTAAACTGAGTCTTCATTCTCCTGTGAAATTAAACATTTGATCAAATGTCAGCACTTTCAGTAGCCCCCCGAGTGTCAAGAAGTGAGGTCCTGAATTCAGTTCCTAAATGGCTTTTCTTTTTTTTTAATTCTAACCCTTTTTTTCATCTTGATCTCAGCTTTACTTTATCTTTCTGCCAGCTCTGTGGAATAAACACAAGGTTTTCCACTGCCCAGCTCCTTTTAAAAAGCACCAGACTAGCAGCAGAATTTCAGTGAATGTTGAGTGGCTTGTTTACTAAAATTTGCCAGTTGGGTATGCAGCTGCTGCCACTCTAAAAACAACTCAGGCTTTTAAAATACTCTAAATCCCTCTGTGTAAAATAAAAAGACAACACGGTGACTCTGAGGGATATTCACAAAAAGGTGTAGTGAAGGATGGTACTTTCCCAGCCTGGAGGTCTCAAGGAACTTGTTTATCCATCCATGAGAGTGAGGAGAACATAGATGGGGAAAAATTGCAGCAGTTGAAGCACTGGAAAATGTGTAGGTGGGGAAATAGCATTCAGTGAGTTACTGTCTCCTGAAGGAAGGCAGAAAATGGGGCCAGGGGTTAGGGATTACATATTAAATTCTCTGTTCTGTGTCTTGATCTTAACAACAATGGAGGTGGTCTAGAGTCATCTTACTGAACGTGGCCTGTTTATCCATCAGTGGAGAGGGAAAGGGTCACCCAACATTTGCATCAGTCCAAGAAATCCCTTTCTGCTGCTTCTGCAGAGCCCTTGGAATGAGCAGTCTCACAGCCAAGGCAGAGCCAGGTGCCTCAGCTTGAGTGAGGCAGAGGCTGAACAACACAGGGCTAATTCACTTCCATCTGTACTTTGAGACTGACCACCTTCTGGGGTATCACTGTTTCATTTTTATAGGTCCACTTACCTGCAGATTTTGAAGGAGTTCAGCTTTTTAAGTAGTTTTAGCTGTTCTGGGGTTTATGCTCTGACTTAAATTTTTACTTTAGTTGCATGGTCTTACAGGTGCAAATGGAATTAAGAGATACTATCAAAATGTACAGGTGAAGAATGCAGGACTAAATGAGTTGGCTGCAGGTGGGAACAGGCAAGACACACAAAAACACCGACCTTTTTTTGCCTTTTTGCCATCTGGTTGTCTGAGTACTGCAGATTGGAGATTTCAGCACTCAGGTGGAGGGGGAACATGGAAGAAGTGATTCTGAGGAACAACCACAGCATCAGATATGTCAGTGGGTTGGAAAGAACTGTACATTTTTCTCTGCTCCTGGCTGGGCATGAGGAAAAACATTTACCAGCACATCAGCTCTGAACACTTCAGATGAACATTTCAAACAAGCACAGGATATCAGCAGTACCTTGTTTGTTTCCCAAACTAGTTTATCCCAGACAAATCTGTCACAGGGAAGACAAGCTTATACCTATCTGAACAAAATTTGCTTTACTTTGCCTTTATCCATCCCTCCCTTTTTAAAAAAAAAATTGTCTAGGGAGCTCACTCTGATTTTTAAGCCCATTGAGCCCCTTAAGGAGCTGCGTGCTGTTAGTAACTTCTTGCCTTAAACTGTCAGGGGGAGTCTCAGTGACTTGTAAGGACAAGGAGAAATCCCAAATGCCCCTTTAAATAAATTTAAATATCAAGACCTGGAATTGACTGGGTAAGTTGTTGGTCTCAGCTTGCTCCAGCAATCTCAGAGATCCTTGGCACACCATCCCGGGTAGATGCCAGGCTCTTGGTTTGGCTCCCAGCGAGTTCCAGCTCCCCTTCACCAGCAATTAACTCTGAGCCAGAATCAGCCTTTCCATCTATCTTTGCATCAATGTAGTGGTGCCCTGACAGTCACAGAGCTATGGCCTTGTTCTTTCACCCACAGAGTCCCATTGGGCCCATTCCACAGGACAAGCCAATGCCTGGTCCACCTACCCTTGAGTCCCACACCAAATTCCTTCCCGGGAAGTCTTGGTTGCACACCCTCTGTATCTGTGCTCCTGGGCTGTTGAGGATGCTACAAGGCTCTCCACCTGGCCATGACATTTATGATTGGAGGCTTCTGACTTTCATGCAAGTTAAGAATATGGGGAGAGGTGAATTTAAAGCTTAACATAGTTATTCTCCAATTCTTTAAATGCCAAAATTAACGCCCGTGACTTGCTCTTCATCACTGGTGCAGCTGAAGGAAGAAGAGGCTACAGAACAAAGATGTGGAGTTTCTGTTTGTGAATATGGAATCTTTGAGGCTGCAGGAAATAGATATAGATGGGTTTATGTCATACACTTACAGAGGAGGTCACTGTGATGCTCCTTATTCTGAAACAATGTACTCCTGGGCAGTACTGCCCCAGAGTTGATATCCTTGGGGTTTAGCTGTGAGGCAACAGTGGAGTCTTTCTTTGGCTTCCTAAAATTGCTGGGGATTTCTGACTCAGAGAGTGAAAGGATATGAAGCCTTTTGTCTGAGCTCCTTTGGGTTTGCTGCACCCGGAGAGGACACCTCCATCTACCCTTAAAGACATTTCTTGGCTCTCCATTTCCACGTGCTCTTTGGGCTGTGCAGACAGTTCTGGGTGTCCTTGACCTTGTTGGTTACCTGTGACCTGCAGCCAGAAGGTTCGTGGCAGAGGCAGGAGAGATAGGAATCCCAGGATTCCTGTGCAGAGTATGGAAAGACAGAGCCACCTTTGGAGGACATTCCATTGTATTGTACTTCAGGCATTTGGATTGTGACACAGTTTAACTGATTAGATTATAATTGGAATTTATTGCTTTGGTAAAAGTTGGTTCTAGTCTTTCCCTGAACATCTGGTTTTGGCAACCGTTAAAACAGGGGAGTTGATGATCTCTGCACTGATTGAACATACCCACGCTTTTGTTCTGTATTTATATCCAAATAATTATCTTTTCTGTAGAAACTAAAGTGACAAAATGTTTGTGCTCTAGTGCCGTGAGAGTAAAATTGAGTCCTTTGCAGTCTATTGTCTTAAGTCATACTAAACAGAAAATGATAGTTCTCAAATGAAAAGAGGATTTAAGATGTTTTAGTGAAGTGATTAATGCTCTAGGATAACTACATGTTTGGGGGTTTTTTTCTGGGGCATTTTTTGCTGAGCTAGAATGGGATTATCCACATCCGTAGCTTTCTGAAGGCTGAGTGACTGAAATGTGATTAAATTATAAAAAATTATAATAAAATTGTGTAGCTTCTTGTGTGTCCTTTTGGATTGTTGATCTATATTTTCACTACCAGTATTTGAAGGTTGCACAAGATCTGTGTTTTGAGATTGCTATTTAGAAAAGATAATTAACTTTTAATTATGTCTTTAGTATTTATTCTACCTAAGCATTCAGTTCTTATTGTGCTTGTGAAGGGCAATATTTAGGCTATTATGTGGGCAGTGTGAAATCAATGCTGTCCTTAATTAAGCATTTCTTTGTGTAACAGAATGGTAGGTCAGAATTTGTCACTTGGCACCTTTAATTGATTTATTAAATAGCAGTTTCAGTTGAGGGATTTTCCAGAGATGTTCCTGGTAAATTTAAAAACATTTTTTCATTTTTCCTTTTGGTCTTTAGGGAATACATAGTTTATTTTTTTAATAAATAAAATATAGTAGAGGTAGATTTCAACTGGGAGCCTGGACCATGGTTTTGGTGCTATTGTAGAAAGCTGAGTAGTTGGAGTAGCTGTTCAGAGATTTGTGATGTATCTGTGCTAGTCCTGAGAAGAGTGATCTGCTCGTTAAATAGCAGTGGCAGCTCTGTAGGGCACTATATACCAAACAGGCCCATATGGGCTGGATTTTTGTGTGAAAAGGCACAGAAAATAAAAAAGTGAAAAAGCTTTTACAACCTGTCAAACCTGCAAATGGAGCTCAGCCCTCCTGGTTAAGCAGCCAAGGCACCATTCCCTGTTTGGGTGGCAGTCAGCCAGGAACTCAGGAGGTCCTACTGGAACCCTGCCTTGGGTTTGGCAAAAGTCTATAAAAATGGAGATGTAGTGGGTTTAGAAAAATACAAAAGGAAGTGCTATTTCACACAATGAATAGCTAAATGGGGGAACTCACTGCTAGAGGATGTGGGAGGCTGAAAGTAGAAACTAATTTGATTAATTAGGGATGGGTCAATTGTGAACTGTTAAACACAAGAGTCCACATATAACCTGGGGTTCCAGCTTGTTTCTGCTGGAGAATTCCTGTCCAGCTGCCAGTGGCTTCTAGTGCAAGCTCCTGTGTCCCTGCTATAAAATAAGACGAAGTAAATGCCAACTAGTCAGAACATGCTTATTTGCATAGCAAATAACTCATTAGTGGCTGGTTGTTACAGACACATTGTGTAATTTATGTCTTTCATCCTTGGATGGTAATTAGTTGTCATTTTCATTGTGCTGTTGGGGGAAGTTGTTCCACAACTGGTATAGGCATAGAAGCATAATAGTTCTAGTTTGTGTACTGACATTATCAGGTGACAGATTAAGAGAATTACAAAAATAAGCAAAAGAAAACTGATGTTAGTAGTATAAGAAAATAGGGAATATTGAGTGGAATGGACAGTCAACTCACCATGAGAATTTCTTCTGCAGAACTGGGATTATAAAGGTAAGCAACAAAGTTATTTGAAAGTGCCTAAGGTTATGCTTTGCATAAAAACTTACTTAGAGCAAAGATCATCCAGCCCAGTCTGCTGTGTCCAGCACTGGGCCCAAGAGGATTCCAAGGGGAATATATGGTCCTTGTCTCTTAGTTCTTTGGACAGCCAAGTATTCTCAGCTCAGTTGATTTCCTGAAGTTTGTGTGAGTTCTTACATTCAGAAATCCTCCACAGCCTTCCCTTCCACGGAGTTTTCTGATCTCCTCCAGAGCCCATAAAGAATTTTTGGTATCCCCAAACTCTCTTGGCATCAAGTTCCAGAGGTCTGTTAATTGTGTCAGGAAGAGCTACCTCCTTTCATTTGTTTGGACCTGGATTCCAAGGGACCTCCTCTGCTGATCCAGGAGTTGTTGCACTGGCAGTAACAGTGAACAGTGTCTCTATTCTTACCTGCCTTCTGATTCATGGCTTGTTAGACATCCCACCCCAGCTGAAGAAGCCCACTCAGCCTGTTCCAAGCAGAATGACAGTATAGTTGACACTGGAGGGCCCTTTTGGAGATGCTCTAGTCCAACCTTCCTTCCAAGCAGGTTCAACTACAACAGGTTGTTCCAGTCTGTGGAATCCCTTAGGTTGGAAAAGACCTTAAAGATTTAGTCCAGCCATGAATCCAGCACTGTCAACTCCACCAAAGTCCATGTCCTGTCAGGTTTGGAGTTCTCCAAGGGAGGTGATTCCACAAGTTCTCTGTGGGCAACCTGATACACTGTTTAATCATTCTCACCATAGAAGTTGTTTCTTAAGTTTGAATGGAATTTGCTGTGTTTCGGATTGTCCCCTTTGCCTCTTGTCCTTCTCTCAGCACCACAGAGAAGACATTGTTTCCCTCTTCTTTACCCCCTCCATCCGGGTGTCTATACACATTGAGACGATCCCCTGAGTCTTCTCTCCCCTAGAGCTGGGACTAGTTCCCCCTGGTCCCAGCTCTCTGAACCCCTGATTTCATGGTAGATGCAACAGTCCCTTAGTCATGTTTGTAGCCCTTCACTGGACACATTCCAGTAAGTGTGTCTCTCATGAACTGGGACCCCAACACTTGGGGGTTCTTGGCAGAGTAAAAGGATCACCCACCTCCCTCAATGTGCTCTTCCTTCTACTCAGCCCAGGATCCTGGTGGTCATCTTTGCCCCAGGGACACACTGTTGGCTTATGGTCAGCTTGTCCTCTAGGGCCATTCCAGAAAATGGTCCCATAGAGATTTTTCCAGCCATGACTTTCTTAAGCCACAATTGCTTAATTTTCTGAAGAGCCCTTGGTGACAGGTTTTTCCAAAACGTTTTTGCCAATCAAAATCACCTTCAACCACGTGCTTGCCGATGGCTTCAAAAAATGTAGGAACAATAATCTCTCTTGGGGGGAGTTTATCTTTGTTTTTGTTTTTTTGTTTTTTTTTTTTTTTTTTTTTGCCGTTTCCAAACTCTACCAGCAGCTTCTGTCAGGTCTCCAATTCCAAGAATAGAAGGAGCAGAGGGAGCAGGTTGTGGAAATAGCGATGTATTCTGCACTGATAATGCTATAGAAACTTGATTGGTTTCTTGATTTCTGCAGTACAGCTGCCAGTGGTACCGTTCTGGTGGCTGGGCCAGACTCCAGTGGTGAGGTCCCTGCCTGTGGCCCTGCTCCAGTGGGGCTGAGAAGGGCAACATGGTCTTTACCTTCAGGCAAGGCTCCAGCTTCATTTGCCTTGGGGCTTTTGTGGCTGGAGAAGGACAGTGCTGTGGGTCAGGAGCTGTGCTGCTTCCTCAGCTCTCCTTGAAGAAACAGAGCATTTTCTTGCAACCCCCTCTGCCTGGAAACAGAGCTTGTGCGAGTAGTCATAAAAGAGTCAGTCTCTTGGTGCCATCCTACCCAACATCACCAGAGAAAGGCAGGAATGTGATCTCCTCTGAGAAATTGTGAACGAAATGTTTAGTGCCCCGGTTGGTTGCCACAAAACAGCCCTTAATGCTGCTGCCGTAGAAAACACAAGAGCAACCAGATGAGAGAGAAAAAAAATAGGTAAAAATGAAGAGCACTTCTGTTTTGGCCCTGTATTGACAGTGCCTGTCTGCACACCCTCCTGCAGGGAATGAAAGTGTTCCACCTTACTGGAGGTAGCCCAGGTGAGGAAGGACATGGCACCAATTCACTCCCACGTGTCCCTTGAGACAAACTCTCCGCTCGAAGACAGTTCTTTTGGTCGAGAATGAATGAGATGTTTGTGTGCTCATGCAAAGACAGAATGAACACCTTGGATCACCTGAGGTCGTGCAGTGACCTTAACAGGGAATTTCCCTTTGAGACAGTGTGTACAAGGGCAGAGCCTCAGTATGAGCTTATTTTACCAAATTTACTGCCACCTTTAAGATGCCTTCTTCAAGAGATTTGCAGTACAGGAAGCGTGTTGTTGTGTCAGGGATTTCTGAAGTGAACAAAGCTGTGATGAACCTAGTTAGGCTTTTGTGAGATAGACTTTGTTTTGCTGCTTAGAAAAATTAAATTTGTTCCTGAGGGTTATTTTTTATTTGGATGAGAATTTGTAGCATGCATTTGATTATTCCAACTGAGCTCGGTTTTAAAGTCTTTATAATGTTTTTTGTGAGTTTGTGTTTGGTTGGTTGGTTGGTTTTGTTTGTTTGTTTTAATTTTTACCCTGTATACTGTGCCCTCAAGCCCATAATTTCCCAAATGTTACATTAGAATTGTAGAATTGTAGAATATATATATATCTATAAACTCTCCACATGTTTCAAACTTCGACTTGATAAATATTTCTGCAAACAAAAGAAACCAGTAAGCCAGTCTATTTGCTTCATTTCTTATTTTCATGAATTCCAATTCTGTGAAAACTAGCAAGGTAAAATCTTGGCCCCTGGAAATTCAGGGGGAAACTTCCTTTGAGTCTTGTACCCTAACACTGCAAAAGCTTTACCTGTTTAAATGGAGCTGTAAAATTTTTAAGCATGCAGTAGAGAGGCAGCAGATTATTTCTCTTCTGAGTCTTTTCTTTTTTTCCTTTTCTTTTTTTCCTTTTCTTTTTTTCCTTTTCTTTTTTCTTTCCTTTTTCCTTTTTCCTTTCCTTTTTCCTTTCCTTTCTTTTCCTTTTCCTTTTCCTTTCCTTTCCCCTTTCCCCTTTCCCCTTTCCCCTTTTCCCTTTCCTTTTCTCTAAATAGTGCTAAGTATAAGCTTAACTTAAACAGGGACATTTTCACATGGCAAAGTAGACATTAAATATGTTATAGGTGGAATATATGACTTGAGTTGTACCTTTGGGACTCTGAGTGGTCTGGGATCTTCACATTTCACAGAACTTACAGCAAATCCCTGGAGACTCCTGGAGAGCAGAGTTCCTTCCATTTGACAGTGCTGAGGAATCCTAATGCAGAGTTTTAAATTCCCCATATAAGCAACAGAGACCAAAGATGCTCCTCCAAAGGGCAATTTCCCCCACCTAACACTGAGTAACTTTTGAGAAGGGGCCAGTCTCCCCCCTTAGGCTGGAGGAGAACAGCAGAGCAGATTCTTCATTCAACCCTCAGATTAATCTCTAGCTGGGTGGCAGACAGGCTGTGCATCAGAGCTGGCTTATCATCACTAACTGGAAGGTAAAGGACCCTTGACTGGCACAAGAATCCTGAAAAAAACTCCCAATTAAGTGATAATTTTCTGGGAAAATGATGCTTTTCATGTGTCACCTTCATTGATGGTGCAAATTGTTCTACAGGAAGAAGTTCTGTTTTCCCAACATAAACTGAATCCACTCTGGGAGTACCTTTTGGTGCCAGATTTACTGCGTGGGCAGAAGGACTGTCAGCAATATTTAGCATGTGTTCCAGTTATTACTTTGAATAAGACACAGCTCTAAGTTACTTCATTAGTATGTCTGATGCCTTTGGATGAGCATTCTACAGTTTAAATTATAGCACATGTACAGTACACAGCATTTCACTTCTCAGTCAAACTTTGTCTCAGCCAGGGTTTATGGATAATTTTAGCATTCATTAGTGGTCACTTGGACAGTGTCTAAATTGCAGGAATGAGTGGACATTCCCTTGTGGGAATCCTAGTTTAGTATGAGAGTTAGGCTGTTTTCAACAAAAGGAAGAATTTAAGATCAAACCATGCTTCTATAACTGTGTTTTCTTTTGTGTCAAACTCCGGGGCTTTTCCACACTTTTAAAAAAGTGCACTTTATAGGATAAGTATTCTTAAGATTGCTTAAAAACAGTTGTTGAGAATTATTATTTTTGAAGAAGTTAGCTTAAATAACATTTCACCTAACATTATATAACCCAAGAACAGCCTCCTCTTAATTTCTGAATGAAGTTTTGAGTAATGATTCATTGGCAAATATTTCAAATAGTGGGGCTGAATACAGTGTTCAGTGTCTCCATCTTTAAGGATGCTGAATAAGAAACTCAAGAAAGTAAGAGGAGTAAACAAAAAAGCTGCTGGAGAAGGGTTTGTGATGTTACAGTTGAGCTGCTCTGTAAGTGAAGCAGGGGGGATGGAAACCCCACTACATCACCAAAACTACTGCCTCCCCCCAGAAAGCCCAAAAGCAAAACCACAGCAGAGTCCTACTTTTTGGCAAATGTAATTCAAATAGAATATTTGAAGAAAAAAAGGCCTTAAAAGCATCTTGGTTTGGCTGCAGCACACTGCAGACATTAGTCAGAGTGACCTCTCTCATCAATGCCTCAAAGCGAGTGAGTGTAAATATTTTGAAAGTGCCCTGACTGCATTATGGGGAGTGGGGGTGCTGCCAAATATCTCATTCTGAGAGCATTTGCTGGTAGTGTTTTAGGAAAGTGGGATACTAATCAACACCCTCATTTTAAAAATTAGTTAACTGCACTTCCTGCACTCATTTTAAAAAATTGAGCGTCTTTATTTATTATTTATAGGAAATGACATTAACATGCTCCCCAACAGACCTAGTAAATTCTGGTGTCTCTGAGACACTGAAACTACACTCTCTGTTGCAAACAGAAAGAAAGGCAATGACTCTTTGTGCTTTTTCATATCATGCACAGAATAAAAAAAAAAATAAATTTTATTTCCAAATGCCTGAAGCTTTGTATTATAAAAGTGCAGGAGAAGGCAAAACTTTTGATGCTTTTAAGGCACAGAGCAAGAGAGCTCTACAGCACAGCTGGAACATGGGATGCTCATCAGTCAGTGATTTTACCTTCCCAGAATGTGGACCATTTCCCATACCCACCTGCCGTCAATGCAAGCAGTTCCACCACAGAGACCATCCTGCTGACCCGACCTGCACGTTTGGACTGCACTCACAAGAAAGGAGTCAGTGAAAAAACAGATGCTCCCCCCAATTGTGATTCAATGGCATTTCACCTCTTATCAATACCTATTTAAAGAAGTTCCCAGCTTGCCAGATTCCCAAATTTAAGCTACAGAAAGCAATTTTCATTTCTTATCACTCAGACACAAAACAACTGTTCTAGATACCTAAAATAACTGTTCAAGATACCTTCCCCCCCCGAAATTGTTCATCATAGGGACATAAATGTTTTGAAATGAGTAATATCTGTTGAGTATTCTATGTACCTTACACTGTCAGGCATCTCCTTACAGAATGCTTCACAACTGAAATAATGGAAAACTGGAACAAATTTAAAGGGGTTTGAGTCCTGCTATCAGAACAGGCTGACTGGGAGGTGAACCCAAAGCCTCTGCTCTCATTCCTGTCTCCCTTATTACCAGGCTGAGGTGACATTAAAGATGTGAATGGGCAAACCCATCATCAAAGGGAATTGCAGGATCTGAAGACTGAAACTGAAGTTTGTGAAGCAAAGACAGTTTTTAACCCCCCCAAAACCTTGCACTGGGTTCTCTGCCCTTCCCACAACCACACACACCTTCTCTCAGCCAGCCCTCTGCAATGGGGAGTGATTTTTGGGGAGTGTTTTTTCTTTTTTTTTGATTTACATGCAACCACAGCAGGGTCTGGGTTGGGAGGGACCTTAAAGCCCACCCAGATCCAACCCTCTGCCATGGGCAGGGATGCCTTCCACCAGCCCAAGTTGCTCCAAGCCCCATCCAACCTGGCCTTGGACACTTCCAGAGATGGGGCAGCCACAGCTTCTCTGAGTGACCTGTGCCAGGGCCTGGCCACCCTCACAGGGAAGACTTTTATGCCCCCTACTCTGGGTGGGCACACTCAGGATTACACACAGGGAAGTACAAGAGCACCTCGTGGCTGCTTATTTTGGAATCCCACCAAAGCAATGAAGATACTCCTGATGTTTTCGGTTGAGGAGTTCAGCAACGAAGATACCCCTGAAGTTTTAAGTTGAGGAGTTCATCAAAGTAAACTAGTCTCCTAACAAACACCGTTTCAGCCACAAAAAACAGTCAGAGGCAAGAACAGGATTCCTCCTCCAAGTCCCTGAAGGACCCTCCGTGTGCTTTGCTCCAGCACCTGACTTTCCACATTGGCTGCCCACACAGAAACATGCTCCTAGTGTGGCTCCTGTCTTGAGGAAGGTCCTGTCCCATTTTAACAGGGTAGTACTTGGCTGACAGCTAGGAAAATTAGCATTTAAATATGTGTAAAGTAATCCCAGCTATAGTGTTGGTCTCCAAAGGCAGCAATGAATAAACAAAACTCCGAGTATTTAGGTCCTTCTCCCCCCCAGCTCCCATTCTCAGCATGAATATGGTGCATTCAGCCCCTGTGAGTAACATTAGCAGAAGGTAGGAGATGCACTGCCTAGCAACCTACAGAAATCCCAGAGAGAGGTGGAAAGGAAGTGATTTTCATGTAATTATTCACTTCTACAAAAGCTGTTGTCAGGTAGACACTAGAAACATAGCTGTTTCATTATTCCCCTAACCTACTTTTAATCTTTTGAGAATCACTACCATTAAAGCAAGGGAAAAAGAGCTTAATTCAGCCATTTTCTGCCTGGTCGTTTAAGTTGTGTTTTCCTGCTCTAATAAAGGCTCTGCTTTCACAAGCCGTGTTGTTTAAAAACCCCTGGGTAGTAAACTTGAGAAACAAACTCACTCCTGTATCCAAAACTCCACATTTTTGTTGCTGCGTCCCCACAACACACAGCTCATATTTTGTTTGGGTTTGGTTCCCCGTTTAATGGCATTTCCCACTGAGATGGGAGAGCAAGGAGATAATTTTTCCTCCTTTTCTTTTTTTATTTTTCCTTTTTTTTTTTTTTTTCTTTTTTCCAAGGAGGCATTTGGGGACAAGGGGCAGGGGCTAAAGAGCTTATTTATTTTGGGTAACACAGTTGGTGCCAGCGTGGTCAGGTCAGGCAGGTTTTTTTCCTTTCTTTTTCTAAGCCAGGCAACGCAGCTTTGCCCTCAGCCACGATTCCTTGGAGCTGGCTGAGGCTGCATGGAGATAACAGGGATATTTGAGTTCTATTCTTGCCCTCTGGAGGAACCTGGAGGAGCTGAACTCCACTGGGATGACATCACACTAAACGCTCCTTCACATCAGTGACTGTCAGCTCGGGTGCCACTTTAAGTAGCCCAAGGACAGGCTCATTTTCAGGGGATAGTCTGATTTATATCCTTATTTTTAATACAGTCACACTTCTAGGATAGGTTTAGTAATCATAGATAGGAAAAGAAACATTGGAAGTTTACTTTTGAAGGGCGTGGAAAATAAGTGTATCAGAAGTATGTGGGATGACTATTGAAAGTGTATCTGGTGAGGCAGCAACATCCAGAATGGTTTGCCTTAAAAGTTCTCAAAGGCTTTAACCTGTCTTTAGTTAAAGGAATATTCTACTCAGAAAAGCTACTTCAGAATTGGAAATAAAAATTAAAATAGTCTGTTCTTCTCACTGGGTTGTTCCAGGATTTCAGTTCCAAATGAGAAGCTGTATTTTCCTACTTGGACAAAAGGTTTTTATTGTGACCTCAGGGATTAATTAGTGTAATTTTGTGAAATAATTTTTTGTCTGATTTCTAAGCAAATATGTCTTTTTATATTAACTCCGTTGAAAAGATTTGTAGGGTTTTTTTAAAATGAAACATATACCACGACTTTAGTCAAATGCAGAAAAACTATGCAGGTACAATGACTTGTGTTGATTATGTGGGAAAATTAAAATAATAAAGTTTATTCTTCCCTCCTCGCTTTTGCCTGCAGCGTTCACTGCAATAAGACACACTGTCAGTGTAGTGCTTGTCAGGAGACGAGCAGAAGGCATGCAAGGTACAGATTCATTCCCTCTGAGCGTCTGCATCTTCAGAGTGTTTGGGTTGCTTTTCAGAACAGAACAGAACTCTGACCTCTGGATTCTGTATTTTGGTAATTGCACTGCCCAGACATTCAGCTGCTTTTCGTGTCAGCTGCTACTGAAGAAAAAAAATCAGCTGATTGCAAGAGTGACTGAAGAGCAAATGCAAGCTGGTTAATTGTAGCGGTTGGGCACGGTCCCCATTTGTGGAGGGGCAAACAGGGACATTTATTGAAGTGACAAGATAGGATATATAGGTTCAACGAGTAAATATTCATCTCAGGGGCTGGTTTTATGCTAAATATGGGAGGAGATATTACAACTAGGAGATCACATTATGGTTGCTTTGGAGGGCATTCAAGGATGTAAGGCCAGTTTATATTTAATGAACATGAGACAGAAGAAACAAAGGGATTGATAAGGAGAGTTTCTATCTGGCCTAATGAATACACAGAAACCCACAAATCTAGTCAAATGCAGGTGGCTTGGAGATACTGAGGCAGCAGATGTCTGCAGACTTGATTGAGTCTTATCAGCCAGGGAGGCTCCTTCCACATTCTCCCAATACACTTTCCCAAGGCCTCTTTGATTTTCCAGACAGCTTTCTAGAAACCAAGATATTTTTGACTCCTACAGTTAATTCTCTTTTTCATGCCTTTGAACAGAGGTTTCAGTTGGTGGCAGTGAATTGGCTTTTGCACTCCGTGCAACAGAGTCCGAAGGCAATGCACGTTCCTGCTCAGTGTGGCCTCTGGGGCAGGTGTGCTGCTTTGGCCTCTGCTCCATCCATTTGACAAGGCATCCTGCATGGCAAATAGCCAAAGTGGATCCCTGTCTGTCTTTTCTGGTGGGATGTCATATGGATGTGGAACATTTTCATCTGGGTTAGCATATGAAGAACAGAGGAAGTGCCAACCCCCACCCAAAGCCACACACGGAGCTCTTGCCTTCCTCCCAGTGTGGCCACACCCAACCTGGTGTGCTCCTCTCCTGCACCTGTCAGCTGGGCCAAACCATGCCCAACACAATAGGTGGGGATGCAGTTGAATATTCTTCAGAATGAGAAAGCCAGAAAAAAATTACTTTAATTGGAGTAACATCAGGGGTAAAATTTTCAGTGCTCCACTGCTGCCTGTTTTAGCATTTTCCTTGGAAGATACACTCAAAATGGAAATGTAACTCTCAGCAGAGAAATGGAATAAGCTGCAGTTTCGGGCATGATTCTTACAGTTGCACATTATCCTACTCTGTGTAGGCACTCTGCAGTCAGCAGAATAACCCTTAGCTTCCTGCTGTTGTCAAAAGTTCATCTCAAGGATAATGTTGTCCTTTATAAAAGAGACTAAGACTGGAAAAAATAGCCTTGTTAAAAAGAAAAATGGAAAAGCTCACTGGGAAACTTCAGGCTGTGTGGCACTGTCCTGTGGCAGGAGAATGTGCGCTCTCTCTCTCTTCCTAAAATCAAAATATTACTCTGAGGAGCAGAGCCCTGAGGCTCTGGAGTCCTGGTCTTTGCTACAGAGAGCACTTACAGCCAGGAGGCAGAGGATTGGTACATTGGCAAGTAACTCTTGCAGGAAAAACAGCATTATATGTGAACATTGCTTGGTTTTTTTTAATACAACCAAGTAATTCATGTGAGTTTCATGTGAGTTTCATGTGTACAATCGTGAGTATTTTTGTGAGTTTCAATGTAAAACGAGGCCTTCTAATCAGGAGATGATAAAAAGGTTCCAGATGGACCTTGCAACAAGGTCAAAACATCCTGGTGGCATGTGAGAGCTCTCTGAATTGTGTGTGCAGGCTCAGCACAAGCACCTGATGTTTCCTGGAACAGCACAAAGGTCTCCTTGGCCTTCAACTGCAGCTCCTTCCAGCCAGGTGTTTTAGCTGAGAGCTGAAAGCAGCTTGAATGAGGAACCGATAGAAAAACCCAGGCCATCAGAGGTGACAGGCAGGGTGAAATTGGGACTTTGGGTTTTCCTGCCGTTTTATGTCAGAAATTATCAGCCCCATTCTGACCTGTTGCAGCAGTGCTGGGAGCTGTGTTTTCAGGCAGTACTCCCTGAATCACTCTTACCTCATTCCAGTGGCAGCAGGAGGGGAAAGAAGCCTGAGTTAGGTTACTTTTGAAATGGTTTCATTCTCTTAGTGCTCACAATTAAACATGTTGTTAATTACCTCATCCCTGATGGGGTTACTCGTTAAGTGCAGGTGCTATTTCAAGAAGACTCACATTTTACAGTTTCTTGCAGGTCTTGTCACTCCTAAACCTATTTGACAACAGGTTGTTTTAATCAGGCATTATTACCGTGATAAAATTCTGCAACTGTTCTACACCTTTACCTTGAAATTTCATTTATTATCTCCTGACAGAAAAGACTTTATTTTTAAAACTCTCCTTTGAAACCAAAGGCAAACTGCTTTTTAAAATACAGACACCACTGAGATTCATCAAAAAGTAATGAATTATTTAAATTAAAAAAAAACCTTAAGTGATTGCTCATTCTCTGATAACAAAATGGGAAATAAGTGACTGTCAACATTTGGAACATCATGTTTAAAACAGTGAGTGAAGCACTTAACTGGCTTGGGAGGTCTCCCATATTCCCTGGCAGTGCTTCATGGTGGGATTGCCATTAAGCACCCTGTAGTTAAGAATGAGGAAAGAAAAGGTCCATATTTATGATGCTACCCCTCTGGGAAGAATATTTCAGTCAGCACTGAGGCATTAATATGACATTAATCCCCTGGGTTTTAATAGGAATACTCAGGGAAGCAAAGTGAACTGTGTAGGTGCAAACAGTAACGGCCCTGATGGGCATCATTTCTGACAGATCTGTGAACTGTGGGCTGCAGGGAAGGCCCTGGACTGACAGATCAACAATATATGTTTTTAAGTATACAATATATGTATCCTTTTGTTTAATGGGAGACTCTTCAGGGTGCTTGATTGTTCCTTTTATACATGGGGAAACTCGGATGTTGCAGTTCTTTTAGCTCAGCCATTGCATTGAAGCCCTAAACTGTCCCCTGAGCAGTTTCACGGTGATCTGGTACCATTAAGAAATCTGTGAAATATAATTCAGAAGGCTGCAAAAAGAGGAAGGGTGATGGGTGTGTTTCTGTAGCCACACAAGCCCCTGAAACTGTGACACATGCCAGGATAACCAGGAGCAGGGGTAGGGAGTGGCCGAGGTGATTTAGTGCCTCAGTGGAGCATGTCTAAAAATGCATATTTGCTTTGCTTTTCCCCTTTTTGCCACTGTTGGAGCAGCAGACTGAAAAATTAAAGCATCTGCTGGTGTTTGCCCCAAGAGCTTGTGCCCCCAGCCCCCAGATGGAGCCTCACAGGCAGAGCAGTGCAGGTTGACCGGGTCCCTTTGGCCTCCAGGGCTCAGGCACAGAGCTGGGAGATCCTGGGTGGGGATTTGAACACACAACCTGCCTCAAATGTAATTTCTGAGCGTCACTTTTCTAACTAACCCCTCCTATTTCCCCCCAAAACGTCTTCAGCGTGCATTTTAACCATCTGGCGTTTTCCCTGTATATGCAAACATGCTCAGTGGGACAGAACAGTGAAATTCCACGAGTGGCTTCCTAGCTGAAGTGTAAAATGATGCTTCTCAGGTGACAATGTATTTAAAAAAAAACCCCAAACCTAAATGTGTTTTAGGAGGATCAGACTAAAAATAGCTGAGGAATTTTCCCATGTGTGCTGGTTTAGAGTTAAATGGGCAGGAGAAATGAATCCAACTCAGAATGGGATTGCAAGTCAGAATAACAATTTAATAAAAAGATCACAAAATACACTGATACAGAAGGAGACTTATCACAGCTGAGTCATTGGTGTGAAGACAGGAAAACTTCCTTATCCCACAGCAGTTCCTAAACACCCAGCTTGTACCCTGAGGGGTCAGGTGTGCCCTGGGCAGCTGCTGCCAATGGGCCATTGTGAGCAGTTCATCCAGACACAGGATATTCCAGACACAGGATCCTCCAGACATCAGGATCCTCCATTTCCCCAGCTCAATTCATCTCCCTGGGCAGAGAGAATACTGATGTCAGTGAAGGTTGTGTCCTAGACCTATACACAAGAAGGCTGAATGAAGTTTACCCAGGCTGACTTAACACCCAGGTGTTGCCAGCTTTGGAGAGCTGGATTTTGCAAACTAGAACTTTGTGGTTTTAGTGAAAAACACTCCTGTTTACTTTGTTTCGTGGCATTGTTTGTTACCAACATGAGTTATCAGCAGGCCACAGCTGAGACTTCTGCATGTGAGCTCATGGTGTGAGCCAGGAAAGCTGTTAATGACGTGTGGGGAAGCCCAGGCATGGGGATCAAGGCACAGCCAGCTCTGCTGGTTCCTCCCCACCCAGAAAATGGGAAGTGGAGGCACTCACAGGTTCTCACTGCCATGTCTCCTTCCTATGTGGAAAAAGCAGGCAGTGCCATAGAGTTGAGGCTTGGTTACATCACCTTCTCCCTTTGGGAATGGAGTCCATGGGCTGGGAGAACAGCCCCAAGCCAGCAGGAATGATTCCTGTCCAGAAGTGGGAGCAGCAACTGTGCTGTTGTGTTCAGTGCTGGGCCTGGCATGGCCGGGGAATGGCTGTAACAGGGGTGCAAAATGTGAGCACAGTAGTATAAAGGGTCTGTCCTTTGGCATTTGGATTTTTTAAATATTAGAGTATGATAAAAGTTTAGTGCTTTAATCTTGTTTCGGGGGGATAACGTCCTATACAAGATGGAAAACAAAGAAAGACTTAGCTCGACCTTCAGGAGCTGATAGAAACTATAGAACATTTTCAGTCCCCAAATTTCTGAATGCACACTGTTGAATTGATTTAATTGTCAACTAAGCAAAGGATTTTCAAGCTACAAAGTTCATAAAACACGAGCAGAGTGTTCTCTGACATGGGTCCTTTCCTCTGGAACTTGCTCCTGGCAGGAACATCTCGAGCCGTGTCTCCTTCCAGACAAGGATCCTCCTTTTGTGCCATCCTGTCACCAGCTGCTGCTCCAGGTTTGCAGCTTGCTGGCAGTGTCCTTTTTGTCCTTCAGAATGTCATTGTTCTGCAGAATTGTGCTGCCTTCATCCCATGTAGTTGGAAACTGTAACAACTCCTCCTCTAAGCCAGACAGTGCAGATTCAGCACTCTCCAAAATAACTGACAGTGTTTTTGTGGCCCTAAAGCAGATGGATGGTACCTGGATTTGGGAGTGGTGTCTACAAGGGCCAGTTTGTATCTACAACAAATTTTAATGAGAACAACTTGCCCTGAGGAGCAGTTTGTGAATGACTAAGACTGGGGTGAGACAGACCAAGACACAGTTTGTGTCCCCAGCCACCAACTGAGTGCTGCAGTCTGATGCTAAATGTCAAATGCCCATCAGCTCTTGGGGCAAAGATATGGAGAACTGATCTGAACTATCAGCTACATGGCTTTAAAGTGTTGGTATGACTGGGACTGTGGCAAAAAGACACCAGCTCTCATGTTTTTCCAGCTACTTAAAATCTTCCTGTGGTTTCTGAATTTCTTTCTGTATTTCCCACTTTGTTGATCAGTTTTTGTCATTTCTGGTCCTCTGAGTGTACAACCCAAACGGAGCCATGCTGATTCTATTATTCCACACAGCAAATAAAATTACTTCCTCCATGCTGTTTAAATATGGGCCATAAGTTCTGATGGAATTCCCAGTGCAACACTATGATGTCATGCAGTGCAACAATGTGGTTCTTCAATCTAATCCAGCTCCTATGGAATATGGGAACATTTGCTTGCAGGACATGTTTCTCATAAAGCATTTGCCCCTTTTAAGGTCAAATCACTGTCAGATGTCATGATGTTTAGAGACATTTTCTTTGAAGGAAATAATATTCTCATGGCCAGAATTTGATCTGTTTGTCTGGGTGCACAGGTCCTCCAGAGGGATGTGCTCTCACTTCAGAATACAGTTCTCCTTTGCCCCTCTTTCCCCTGGGACTTGATGTCCAGGGAATACAGAGACCTGTGTGGAGCGGGTGCCAACAGCAAAGGCTGTTGCTCATCTGAATGCTCACAATGCCCTGGACAGCACAGGGTGGACAAACAGCAAGAGAAGATCCACGTGCTGATCCAGTTCCCAGTTTTGCCTGTGCCTCAGAAGACCGTGCATTTTCAGTTGACCTATGCTCCTCACAGCTTTTTGGGAGCTTCTCATCTCGTTAAAGAGCCTGTCTGTCAAGAGCCTTTCTCTGTGCAGTTTTCCCTTACCGAGTGGTGAAACTCTGCGATGTAACCAGCTGTGTCTTATTCAGTATGACAGCAGTGAAACCATTTAAGCCACTGATGTAAATCAGATGTGATCTTAATGTTATTTCTAAACAGAAACACTCAACAACTCGAGGGGCCAAGGTCTCACTTGATCACATGTAAAACAAACACATCCCCTGCATATATTTACAAGTATTTGATTGCTGTTATTAGCCACGAAGTCATTACCCATGTTCTCTGCTTTTCCTCTTTTCCTGCTGCACAGCCATTGCCTCTGGTTGTCACTCAAGGTCTTGGTACCTCTCTGCAAAGCACTTGGATTGCTCTGCTTTAACCAAAAAACCCAAAAACTTACAGAGATCATTATCCCAGGAAATCAGGAGTAGGGAGTCATTGGATAGGAAATAATGGTGCAGCAGTGTAGATGTGGGTTCTGCACATCGTTCTCGTGGCAAAATCAGGAGTTCAAAGGGTGCATTCACCTCCAAGGAGAACACACCCAGGCTGGTCAAATAAAACAAACTCCTTGGTTGGAGTACTCTTAAAGTAAAAAAGGCCTGTTAATGTTCTGATATTGCTATGAGGAGAAGAATCTGTGTCAGCTCAGGCTTCACTTTCCTTTTCTCTGATTTAGAATTAAGTATTTGCAACACTTCAGGATATACTGTTAGCAAAATGAGATCATAAAGCTACTGACTTTTTAAACTCTACAGAACTTTTATTTGTTAATTGTACAGTGACCAGAACCATGCCTTTGTGCCTAATTGGATCCACTAAAACCCTCCTTTCCCTAGCTGAGTTATCCCTTCTCTTTCCCCAGCTTAATTTGGGTCTTATTTTTGAACAGCACTTTTTGTTTTTAGAGTATTAATTGACACCAATTTTTTTTTTAATTTGAATAAATAACTATCAAATGGGAATGAGATAAATGCAGATGCTTTTATTTGGGTTGTAATTACACCTTAGAGTGCTAATAAAGCCATTAAAAATTTTATACTGGCTGAGGTTCTTCTCCAGAAATTCTGTCTCACTTTCTACTTCAATGAGGTTGAACCTGTAAAGACCAGCTGATCTTTATACCCCTGGAAAGGAGAGGGGGATTTCACCTGAGGCATATTTTTTCATTAAGGTTGTGATTTGTAAAAGGTTTCCCAGTCTCCATTAACCTGCAGAGCTGCCTCTACAGATTGGCAGCAAATATGTGCATAAAGGTGATTTTTGTCGTAGCCTTTTTTGAAGCACTGCCTGTTTTCTGTCCCCAGGTTTGGGTGGATGCTGGCACCCAGATATTCTTCTCCTATGCCATCTGCCTGGGGTGCCTGACAGCCCTGGGAAGTTACAACAACTACAACAATAACTGCTACAGGTAATTCCTTCCACGTTTTTGTTCTGCATTTGTTTTCAGTGCTGCGAGTGTCCACACACTGGACTTCAGCTGGAATTCCTTCCCTGTTCCTTTAGGTGCTTGCATGAATAATCAAAAGCACATGTATGTGTTTTGGTAGAACAGAGATCTCTCGTGTTTCTTACAGCTGCTTCAGAGGAACTCCCATCCAAAATTTGGTGTTTTCATCCCTTTGGATCATATCTGACCCTTGTGCAGGCTCAAGCCCCTCAGTACTCACAGGGCTGCACAATGGCATGGGAAAACATGGAATTTCATGTGTGTAACGTGGGTGTGCTATTTGATCTGCTTAAAAAAAAAAAAAAAAATCCCACTCCAAAACTGCTATTAAAACTCCCCTGAGCTGGGTCTGTACTCTGCGAGTCCCTCCTGCCCACAGTTTGCTGGCCCCTGCTCAGAGCACAGAGAGAATGGGCAGCCTCTCAGGGCTCATCTCTGTAGGAATCAGTGAGGGAATTGCTGATGACTTCAGTAGGTTTCAGTCTTTCCTGAATCATTGTCCAAAGCTTGGGACTCTCACAAAATCCTTGTTCCATGTTACTGGCATGGGCAGGAATAAGAGCATTACTTTTCATTTCCAGCATCAGTAGTTACTGAATTAATTTTTCTACAATTCCTACAAGGTAGTCAAAGTCACTTTGTACCGAGTCTGTTATAGTCTCCAGGCAGAGAATTCAAATTTTGTTTTTCTGTAGAGGAAACAGTACAGTCCAAAAGCAAAAGAACCCCAAACACACCACCCCTTAAAGCCCCCAAAGTGTAAGTGTTTAAATTCTAAATTACAGCGTTACTTGGAGAGTTCAGGAGACACTTTGAGGAAATGCCTCATTCTTTCCATGTTTTAGCAACAATTTGCTCTTCTGTCAGAGATGCTCTGACCTGTCGGACTGTCCTGACACGGAGTGGGGTGGAAGGGGATGGGAATCCTGCAAACCACAGAGACAGGAATGTGTCCACCAGCTGAATGTCTGCACTGCAAAGCCATCGGGCCACAGTTAAGGGCATTTTGACATCTAACTTAACAGCCTCAAAGTTACTCTTTGCTTGGCTTTGACAGCCAATATTCCCAATGTTTTGCTGCAGAAAGTGGTGGCAATCCCCTACAACCTTCAGAGCTGATTAAGGATAATGATACCCCTACAGAGCAGCTGGTAATGAACATTTTCCCTAATTAGCACAAGTGATGCTTTAACAGCACCACCACTCCTTTTCTCTCTTGTTTAATCTTATTTTTACTTCTTTCTAGTTGCATCCATGTAGAAACTATTGTGTCACTGCCTCCAGGCCTGCAGTAATCTTTTTTTTTTCCCTAGGTTTCTTTTTGTAACTCCTCACAAAAAGCAGGAGTTTTGATGTGTGAGCAGATCTTATATAATTTCCCTGCCTTCCCTCTGCCCCTGGCAGCAAGGATTGTAGAACTCAGCCCCAGGTGTCCTCTGAGCTCCCAAGCCAGAAGCTGCAGCAGGGTACCTTTTAGGAATCCAAGCTTCACAAGTCCTCTCACAAACTGGTCCCCAAGTTTCCCAAATAAAAATAGGTTTTTAATGTGTCCTGACATATGATTCTTATGAAATTTGGGGAAAGGAGGACGACAGCAGTTAAGTGCACAGCATGGCTGAGTTGAGCAGGGCAAGGCATACAAAGCAGCTGTGCCGTGAAAAGAAGAATTAAATTTGTGTTCTATTACTTAAAAAAACCCCACCACACATTCAAATCAAGCTATGGATTTGCCTCCTGCAATCCCTGCAGTGCATTGTCTGATCTTAACAGTGACTTTTTGTGCTCTGTTTTCCTAATTTTTTTTTTTTCCTGAGGGAAAGTGGAGTGGAAAATGATGACATGAGGTATTTTAGAGGAAAATGGGAAATCCAAACTGCACTTGTGAATTGAAGATTTAAACCTGATTCAATTCATTAGCATAGTAAATGAATTGCAAACAAGTCACTTCACATCTCTGTATAGGAAATTAATTTTACTTGTCCTTGCTCAGCTTTCCTTGTAACACAAAAATGCAGATCCTCCTTGGATTTCCCACAGCTTTGATCAAAAGTATATGAAAAGATGAAAGTCCTGGCAGTGCCATCACCAGGCAGCGTGTTCGCATTCCAAACAAGGGAAAGGTGTGCTGCTGTTCCTCTGAGTTTTATCAAGCTCAGGGCATCTGAAGGGCTGGTTTCAGCTCAGAGCACCTCAGCAGGCAGCAAAGGGAGATGTTCCTGTCCCTGCTTCAGGTGCTCTGGCTTTGCAGGGCTGATCCAGCTGGACCAAGGACAAGTCAGGGATCAGCTGACTTGTCCCAACACATGGACAGAGCTTTTAAGAAATGCAGTTGTGTCCTTTATCAAGCTCCAGATCAGGAGGAAAAGAGGAGTGGGAATTTGTCTGGAGTGGATCCAGAAAGGCAAACAAATAACTGGAGTGATGCAAAGGGCTCTGTGTGCTCAGAGAGGCTCCTGGAGGAAGGCAGAAGGAATGTTCATCAGTGTCCTGCCTGTTGGGCAGTGAGAGAAGTGATGCATGTCTTGAATTATTCAGGTGATTGGCGAGAGTTTAATTTGGAAGAATGTGAAGTTTTCATAAAACTTTGAAATTTTCCTTTCATTTGAAATCAGTTTTGCCTTCATTCAGGCTCTGATGCCTTTCTACCAAGGGTGGTTATAAAAAATTCATCTTGTCCTTCCAGTGGATTTTGGGCATTTGTGTTTTAAAGTGTGTTGGTTTCACAACCAGCAGAACTCCCATCTCAGCTTTCCTTCCCAAAGCAGAGAAAAAAAAAAATTAAACTGCAGGTTAAACACACCTGTGTATGGAGGGGGTGGGCAGAAAACAGGAGTTGAGGGGTTAGTAGAATTGCTGAAATGAAAGGGGAAGGGTGGAAGAGTGGAAACACTGCCTGTGTTTGGTCTGTGTCTCACTGGGGGTGTGAAAAGAAAAGGTTCCTCACTGATTGCAGGTGATGAAAACCTCCTTAGGTTCCCTTTTGGCCATTTCCTTGGAGAAATCTGTCCCCACCCTTTAGATATTTTGTGCTGTGGTTTGTGGGACTTCCCTGTGAGTGGAGAAATGGCTGTGATCCTCTTTTTCCATGCGGTGCTGCAGCTCAAAGCCCTCGGATTCTGCCCCTGGATCTTCCTTCCAGAGGGAGCAGCAGGCACTGCCAGGGGCTCTGAAGGTGCACAGGGAGGGACGTGTCTCCACCTCCAGCCTTTATCTCATGCTTAGAAACCAACAGGCTCCAGTGCCCTCATTCATCAGAAAAATGTTGTTTGGACTGCATTTGAAACCTGGGAGTTATCTAAAATTAATCTTATCTGCAGAAAACAGGCTGTGCCAAGTGGAGGCATCATACAGCTGCAGTATCTCTGTTTTCTCCAGAGGATTAAAAAATCCATCTCTCTGACCTCTCTTATCGACAGGGTTTCATCACAGCCAGTTTTAATTTCTCAGCATTGAACTCACCAGTTTCTGAGGTGAGAGAAACTGGAGTGGGAATCCCTCCAGATCTACCTCAGAGCTGAAATACACCAAGAAGGTCAGGAAGGTGGTGTTTGGCTTTGTTTTACTTCTCTGTGAAGCCCAAAGAACTCTGTGATCCTGCTCCCTTTCTTTTGGATTCTATTAAATTGCTATTTTGCAAAGATCCAAAGTGTATAAATGGCTTGGCTGGGAATAACTGCAGGAAGCAATTTCATATGAAAAGCAAATAAATAATGAGTTAGAATTCTGACTATTTTCAGAAAGTATTTTAAGGGACTTATTTACCCTGACAATAAACAGTGTTAGAGGGAGTTCAAGCAAGAAAGAAGTGTGAACATCACAGGACTGGTCCATGTCCATGAGTATTAATCCACAAAAAAGAGTATTTATTCTTTTCCATTTCTGGCACATTTTAATAGTTTGTAGATGATGCAACAAATAATTGTTTTTACTATGAAATCCTTATGAAAACAGAAAACCTTCCCAAAAAATGGTTTAAATTAAGCATAGCAAAGGTGATGAGAGAGAGCCAAAGCCTCCTATGAGCTGGTCTCTCCCTTTGCAGCCCAGCAATGTTGGGCTGCTCCCCTGCCAGCTGGAATCTGTGTGTGTCTGATGCCCAGAGGAGGGTGAGTTGGTATCAGGAAGAGCTTTGGAGAGGTGTGGGAGGCACTGTGGGGATGGTCAGTGAAGGAAGAAGGTGCTGGAACCAGTCATCTCATTTCATAAACTGTTGAGATGAAGTTACAGGATAGAAATGCTGTATGAAACCAGAAGTTTTGCAGGAATACATGCCAGGAGTTTAAAGTTTGAATTATCTGCAATTCTCTACAAGTCCCTACAATTCTGTGGCAAATGTGAGCCATTGTTGAAGCTGTGGATTCAGAACCTGTTCGACTTTGTAGGGTCCTTTTTCCCATCAACAGCTTGCACTAAAACTTGTTTCAGAGCCAAGGGGTGTAGGTAGGATGGTAATAAACCCAACTGAGGGATAGGCTTGAGCCAGCTAAAGGCTTGTCTTGTGTTTCAGTGGTTTCGAATCCCAATTTGCTTTCAGACATCTGGGGTAGATTATCACTGTCTCAAGTACACAACTGCCTGTCATGGCAAACAATCTTAAAAGACTGGCTGTCATGATAAATCACTCCTGCCCCATCATCCATCATGCCCTCAGTGCTGTCTGAGCACAGGATGAGCAATGATACTGCACTGAGCTCTGGGGAAAGTCACACTTCTCTGTAAGAGTATCTGCCCTTTTTTTAAAAGTGTTTTCTTGTTGTGATGCTTCCAGTCTGGGGAGAGAAACTCTTCTTCACCTCAGCCTTGTCGTAGTTGGATGTGCTTGACTGAGAGGTCACTGTCCTTGCGCTGTCTTGGCCTTTTCAGGCATGCACAGATTCCCTAGACTATATACAATTCTTTTCATCCCCACAGTTTCTTAAAAAAAGGTTATAAACCAAACTGGAGTTGTGTTTTGTATGGATATATATTGCCAATATAACTGGAATAAAAGGAACTAAGATCCTACCATAGAAATTTTTTTCTAGGAAACAAACAATACCGTTTTTATATAGTTTATAAAGGAGTCTATATCCTCTGGAATGTATTGTTGCAACCACTTGGGAGTTCTTAACCCCATTCTTGCAATAGTGTTACATGTTTTCTCAAGATTCTATTGGAATACAGCGAGTTGCAACTCTGCAGCTCCATCAGTGAAAACACCAGCCAGAGTATTCTGATGGTATCGTCCTGCTCATGTTTACACCTGCTTGGTTGCTCCCAGTCATAGTATGAGTTGGGAGCTTACTCTTACTGAGCAATCTGCTGTCCATTCCTGCAGCTCTGGTGGTCCTGTGGCTCAGTGTATGAAGGATATCCTTGCTCTGGAGATCAACTGCAGTGTTTCTTATTTATATTTTCAGAGACTGCATCATGCTCTGCTGCTTGAACAGTGGCACAAGCTTTGTTGCTGGTTTTGCTATCTTTTCAGTTCTTGGATTTATGGCTTATGAACAAGGTGTGCCCATTGCAGAAGTTGCAGAATCAGGTGAGTTCCAGAGTTTTCTGAGTTAGCACAAAATGCTCAGAGGTTGTAATCAGAGTTCGTAGTCTGTGCCATGGCTTGTGGGTGAGGTAACTCATTAGAATAACTACTGTAAGAAGACTTCTTAGCTACTTTTATGGTCAGACATATTAATGTTACTGTGCTTAGAACCAAATTCATGAAGTCAAGATGCTCCTGTTGCACAAACTCACTCCAGCTCATTCTCCAGAGGACTGTTTAGCTCAGTGGTGAGTGTCACATCCTCATCTTCATTCTGTTTTCTTCCAGTGAGACTGACTGAAATCCAGACATTTCATCCTTTTGAAAAAAAAAGTAATTAGAAAGGGTATAAAATAAATAAATAAATAAATAAGATAGTGAGAAACTTCATTAAGGTAGTGAGAAACCAGCTTTTAGGAGAAGTCTTTGGAAGTGTTCTGAGGTGTTGCTTCATGAACACTGTGCAAATACAGATTTCTAACAGCCAGACTGCCAACGTCCCCTCCTAGTGTCAGTAAGTTTGTCTCCCAGGAACATACACTGAGGCACTGTTTATTACACATAAAAGTTTTAATTTGCAGTCCAGAAGGGCACAAAGGCCCAGCTCTACAAGAAATTAACCATCTACATTCATTACTGGAGTTGGACATCCAGTAGAAGTTAATTGCTGTTTAACACCTTTTTGTGGGGGTAACATCTTGAAGCACCAGTTAAAACTCAGCAGAAGACAAAGAACAGGGAGGTGACCAAAAAGAACTGTGCAGTGCTGAGCTGTTGAGGGGAAGAAATGACTCTCAGGGAGTTAGTCCAAGTTAGCAGAGAAACTGCAAAACAATTAGAGCTTCACTAATACTCTCATGGAAAAGATTTCTCTTTTCCTGAAGCCCTCAAGACTTATGCTATTTTAGAAACTGTACACCA